>JAWPHD010009474.1:0-103465 GCA_037043455.1 Cyrtodaria siliqua | reverse complement strand
CATACGGAGCCAGGTGTTGTGTGAAATGAGACCAGTGATGACAGCGTTTAAACTGCTGTGTTTGTTTTAGTAGTTGATGACCGCTAACTTTGATTTTATGAATTTTAGCGATTTGATAGTTGGTGATCGGAGTGTGTAATCACGTTAATTAATTACTGTGCAGAAGAGACTGGTTTCACTGGCTGACATTAAATAGGATGATGTAACACGTGGCTATCGCTGGGCCTATGGAATTGCGGTGGAACGCAATAGTTCCACATTGTCCGGCATGTTTACCTATGTGACGTGGACGGTAGATGTGTGTTGGACACTGTTCGACCGACCGACAAACAGTTGTTTCTTTACACACGTTCTTCTTGTTTCTTTGTTCTTTCTCCAAGTCATCCTTCTCCCTATCTATCACGCATTCACACTATATGTACCGCAATAAAGGCAAGTCTTATGTCTACGGCCATATCACGTTGAAAGCACCGGTTCTCGTCCGATCACCGAAGTTAAGCAACGTCGAGCCCGGTTAGTACTTGGATGGGTGACCGCCTGGGAATACCGGGTGCTGTAGACTTTTTGCTTGCCTACCCGCGTCCTCCTCTATTTTTTCTTCTTTCTACGTGACCCGTTTGATTATTTAAAAAATGCACACGGTCGTTTTATAATTAAGCTGTTCTCATGTTATTGTTTATATTTCTAGTGTGCGCTGATCGTTTACTGTGACAGTGTGATATAACCATACGGAGCCAGGTGTTGTGTGAAATGAGACCAGTGATGACAGCGTTTAAACTGCTGTGTTTGTTTTAGTAGTTGATGACCGCTAACTTTGATTTTATGAATTTTAGCGATTTGATAGTTGGTGATCGGAGTGTGTAATCACGTTAATTAATTACTGTGCAGAAGAGACTGGTTTCACTGGCTGACATTAAATAGGATGATGTAACACGTGGCTATCGCTGGGCCTATGGAATTGCGGTGGAACGCAATAGTTCCACATTGTCCGGCATGTTTACCTATGTGACGTGGACGGTAGATGTGTGTTGGACACTGTTCGACCGACCGACAAACAGTTGTTTCTTTACACACGTTCTTCTTGTTTCTTTGTTCTTTCTCCAAGTCATCCTTCTCCCTATCTATCACGCATTCACACTATATGTACCGCAATAAAGGCAAGTCTTATGTCTACGGCCATATCACGTTGAAAGCACCGGTTCTCGTCCGATCACCGAAGTTAAGCAACGTCGAGCCCGGTTAGTACTTGGATGGGTGACCGCCTGGGAATACCGGGTGCTGTAGACTTTTTGCTTGCCTACCCGCGTCCTCCTCTATTTTTTCTTCTTTCTACGTGACCCGTTTGATTATTTAAAAAATGCACACGGTCGTTTTATAATTAAGCTGTTCTCATGTTATTGTTTATATTTCTAGTGTGCGCTGATCGTTTACTGTGACAGTGTGATATAACCATACGGAGCCAGCTGTTGTGTGAAATGAGACCAGTGATGACAGCGTTTAAACTGCTGTGTTTGTTTTAGTAGTTGATGACCGCTAACTTTGATTTTATGAATTTAGCGATTTGATAGTTGGTGATCGGAGTGTGTAATCACGTTAATTAATTACTGTGCAGAAGAGACTGGTTTCACTGGCTGACATTAAATAGGATGATGTAACACGTGGCTATCGCTGGGCCTATGGAATTGCGGTGGAACGCAATAGTTCCACATTGTCCGGCATGTTTACCTATGTGACGTGGACGGTAGATGTGTGTTGGACACTGTTCGACCGACCGACAAACAGTTGTTTCTTTACACACGTTCTTCTTGTTTCTTTGTTCTTTCTCCAAGTCATCCTTCTCCCTATCTATCACGCATTCACACTATATGTACCGCAATAAAGGCAAGTCTTATGTCTACGGCCATATCACGTTGAAAGCACCGGTTCTCGTCCGATCACCGAAGTTAAGCAACGTCGAGCCCGGTTAGTACTTGGATGGGTGACCGCCTGGGAATACCGGGTGCTGTAGACTTTTTGCTTGCCTACACGCGTCCTCCTCTATTTTTTCTTCTTTCTACGTGACCCGTTTGATTATTTAAAAAATGCACACGGTCGTTTTATAATTAAGCTGTTCTCATGTTATTGTTTATATTTCTAGTGTGCGCTGATCGTTTACTGTGACAGTGTGATATAACCATACGGAGCCAGGTGTTGTGTGAAATGAGACCAGTGATGACAGCGTTTAAACTGCTGTGTTTGTTTTAGTAGTTGATGACCGCTAACTTTGATTTTATGAATTTTAGCGATTTGATAGTTGGAGATCGGAGTGTGTAATCACGTTAATTAATTACTGTGCAGAAGAGACTGGTTTCACTGGCTGACATTAAATAGGATGATGTAACACGTGGCTATCGCTGGGCCTATGGAATTGCGGTGGAACGCAATAGTTCCACATTGTCCGGCATGTTTACCTATGTGACGTGGACGGTAGATGTGTGTTGGACACTGTTCGACCGACCGACAAACAGTTGTTTCTTTACACACGTTCTTCTTGTTTCTTTGTTCTTTCTCCAAGTCATCCTTCTCCCTATCTATCACGCATTCACACTATATGTACCGCAATAAAGGCAAGTCTTATGTCTACGGCCATATCACGTTGAAAGCACCGGTTCTCGTCCGATCACCGAAGTTAAGCAACGTCGAGCCCGGTTAGTACTTGGATGGGTGACCGCCTGGGAATACCGGGTGCTGTAGACTTTTTGCTTGCCTACCCGCGTCCTCCTCTATTTTTTCTTCTTTCTACGTGACCCGTTTGATTATTTAAAAAATGCACACGGTCGTTTTATAATTAAGCTGTTCTCATGTTATTGTTTATATTTCTAGTGTGCGCTGATCGTTTACTGTGACAGTGTGATATAACCATACGGAGCCAGGTGTTGTGTGAAATGAGACCAGTGATGACAGCGTTTAAACTGCTGTGTTTGTTTTAGTAGTTGATGACCGCTAACTTTGATTTTATGAATTTTAGCGATTTGATAGTTGGTGATCGGAGTGTGTAATCACGTTAATTAATTACTGTGCAGAAGAGACTGGTTTCACTGGCTGACATTAAATAGGATGATGTAACACGTGGCTATCGCTGGGCCTATGGAATTGCGGTGGAACGCAATAGTTCCACATTGTCCGGCATGTTTACCTATGTGACGTGGACGGTAGATGTGTGTTGGACACTGTTCGACCGACCGACAAACAGTTGTTTCTTTACACACGTTCTTCTTGTTTCTTTGTTCTTTCTCCAAGTCATCCTTCTCCCTATCTATCACGCATTCACACTATATGTACCGCAATAAAGGCAAGTCTTATGTCTACGGCCATATCACGTTGAAAGCACCGGTTCTCGTCCGATCACCGAAGTTAAGTAACGTCGAGCCCGGTTAGTACTTGGATGGGTGACCGCCTGGAATACCGGGTGCTGTAGACTTTTTGCTTGCCTACCCGCGTCCTCCTCTATTTTTTCTTCTTTCTACGTGACCCGTTTGATTATTTAAAAAATGCACACGGTCGTTTTATAATTAAGCTGTTCTCATGTTATTGTTTATATTTCTAGTGTGCGCTGATCGTTTACTGTGACAGTGTGATATAACCATACGGAGCCAGCTGTTGTGTGAAATGAGACCAGTGATGACAGCGTTTAAACTGCTGTGTTTGTTTTAGTAGTTGATGACCGCTAACTTTGATTTTATGAATTTTAGCGATTTGATAGTTGGTGATCGGAGTGTGTAATCACGTTAATTAATTACTGTGCAGAAGAGACTGGTTTCACTGGCTGACATTAAATAGGATGATGTAACACGTGGCTATCGCTGGGCCTATGGAATTGCGGTGGAACGCAATAGTTCCACATTGTCCGGCATGTTTACCTATGTGACGTGGACGGTAGATGTGTGTTGGACACTGTTCGACCGACCGACAAACAGTTGTTTCTTTACACACGTTCTTCTTGTTTCTTTGTTCTTTCTCCAAGTCATCCTTCTCCCTATCTATCACGCATTCACACTATATGTACCGCAATAAAGGCAAGTCTTATGTCTACGGCCATATCACGTTGAAAGCACCGGTTCTCGTCCGATCACCGAAGTTAAGCAACGTCGAGCCCGGTTAGTACTTGGATGGGTGACCGCCTGGGAATACCGGGTGCTGTAGACTTTTTGCTTGCCTACACGCGTCCTCCTCTATTTTTTCTTCTTTCTACGTGACCCGTTTGATTATTTAAAAAATGCACACGGTCGTTTTATAATTAAGCTGTTCTCATGTTATTGTTTATATTTCTAGTGTGCGCTGATCGTTTACTGTGACAGTGTGATATAACCATACGGAGCCAGGTGTTGTGTGAAATGAGACCAGTGATGACAGCGTTTAAACTGCTGTGTTTGTTTTAGTAGTTGATGACCGCTAACTTTGATTTTATGAATTTTAGCGATTTGATAGTTGGAGATCGGAGTGTGTAATCACGTTAATTAATTACTGTGCAGAAGAGACTGGTTTCACTGGCTGACATTAAATAGGATGATGTAACACGTGGCTATCGCTGGGCCTATGGAATTGCGGTGGAACGCAATAGTTCCACATTGTCCGGCATGTTTACCTATGTGACGTGGACGGTAGATGTGTGTTGGACACTGTTCGACCGACCGACAAACAGTTGTTTCTTTACACACGTTCTTCTTGTTTCTTTGTTCTTTCTCCAAGTCATCCTTCTCCCTATCTATCACGCATTCACACTATATGTACCGCAATAAAGGCAAGTCTTATGTCTACGGCCATATCACGTTGAAAGCACCGGTTCTCGTCCGATCACCGAAGTTAAGCAACGTCGAGCCCGGTTAGTACTTGGATGGGTGACCGCCTGGGAATACCGGGTGCTGTAGACTTTTTGCTTGCCTACCCGCGTCCTCCTCTATTTTTTCTTCTTTCTACGTGACCCGTTTGATTATTTAAAAAATGCACACGGTCGTTTTATAATTAAGCTGTTCTCATGTTATTGTTTATATTTCTAGTGTGCGCTGATCGTTTACTGTGACAGTGTGATATAACCATACGGAGCCAGGTGTTGTGTGAAATGAGACCAGTGATGACAGCGTTTAAACTGCTGTGTTTGTTTTAGTAGTTGATGACCGCTAACTTTGATTTTATGAATTTTAGCGATTTGATAGTTGGTGATCGGAGTGTGTAATCACGTTAATTAATTACTGTGCAGAAGAGACTGGTTTCACTGGCTGACATTAAATAGGATGATGTAACACGTGGCTATCGCTGGGCCTATGGAATTGCGGTGGAACGCAATAGTTCCACATTGTCCGGCATGTTTACCTATGTGACGTGGACGGTAGATGTGTGTTGGACACTGTTCGACCGACCGACAAACAGTTGTTTCTTTACACACGTTCTTCTTGTTTCTTTGTTCTTTCTCCAAGTCATCCTTCTCCCTATCTATCACGCATTCACACTATATGTACCGCAATAAAGGCAAGTCTTATGTCTACGGCCATATCACGTTGAAAGCACCGGTTCTCGTCCGATCACCGAAGTTAAGCAACGTCGAGCCCGGTTAGTACTTGGATGGGTGACCGCCTGGGAATACCGGGTGCTGTAGACTTTTTGCTTGCCTACCCGCGTCCTCCTCTATTTTTTCTTCTTTCTACGTGACCCGTTTGATTATTTAAAAAATGCACACGGTCGTTTTATAATTAAGCTGTTCTCATGTTATTGTTTATATTTCTAGTGTGCGCTGATCGTTTACTGTGACAGTGTGATATAACCATACGGAGCCAGGTGTTGTGTGAAATGAGACCAGTGATGACAGCGTTTAAACTGCTGTGTTTGTTTTAGTAGTTGATGACCGCTAACTTTGATTTTATGAATTTTAGCGATTTGATAGTTGGTGATCGGAGTGTGTAATCACGTTAATTAATTACTGTGCAGAAGAGACTGGTTTCACTGGCTGACATTAAATAGGATGATGTAACACGTGGCTATCGCTGGGCCTATGGAATTGCGGTGGAACGCAATAGTTCCACATTGTCCGGCATGTTTACCTATGTGACGTGGACGGTAGATGTGTGTTGGACACTGTTCGACCGACCGACAAACAGTTGTTTCTTTACACACGTTCTTCTTGTTTCTTTGTTCTTTCTCCAAGTCATCCTTCTCCCTATCTATCACGCATTCACACTATATGTACCGCAATAAAGGCAAGTCTTATGTCTACGGCCATATCACGTTGAAAGCACCGGTTCTCGTCCGATCACCGAAGTTAAGTAACGTCGAGCCCGGTTAGTACTTGGATGGGTGACCGCCTGGGAATACCGGGTGCTGTAGACTTTTTGCTTGCCTACCCGCGTCCTCCTCTATTTTTTCTTCTTTCTACGTGACCCGTTTGATTATTTAAAAAATGCACACGGTCGTTTTATAATTAAGCTGTTCTCATGTTATTGTTTATATTTCTAGTGTGCGCTGATCGTTTACTGTGACAGTGTGATATAACCATACGGAGCCAGCTGTTGTGTGAAATGAGACCAGTGATGACAGCGTTTAAACTGCTGTGTTTGTTTTAGTAGTTGATGACCGCTAACTTTGATTTTATGAATTTTAGCGATTTGATAGTTGGTGATCGGAGTGTGTAATCACGTTAATTAATTACTGTGCAGAAGAGACTGGTTTCACTGGCTGACATTAAATAGGATGATGTAACACGTGGCTATCGCTGGGCCTATGGAATTGCGGTGGAACGCAATAGTTCCACATTGTCCGGCATGTTTACCTATGTGACGTGGACGGTAGATGTGTGTTGGACACTGTTCGACCGACCGACAAACAGTTGTTTCTTTACACACGTTCTTCTTGTTTCTTTGTTCTTTCTCCAAGTCATCCTTCTCCCTATCTATCACGCATTCACACTATATGTACCGCAATAAAGGCAAGTCTTATGTCTACGGCCATATCACGTTGAAAGCACCGGTTCTCGTCCGATCACCGAAGTTAAGCAACGTCGAGCCCGGTTAGTACTTGGATGGGTGACCGCCTGGGAATACCGGGTGCTGTAGACTTTTTGCTTGCCTACACGCGTCCTCCTCTATTTTTTCTTCTTTCTACGTGACCCGTTTGATTATTTAAAAAATGCACACGGTCGTTTTATAATTAAGCTGTTCTCATGTTATTGTTTATATTTCTAGTGTGCGCTGATCGTTTACTGTGACAGTGTGATATAACCATACGGAGCCAGGTGTTGTGTGAAATGAGACCAGTGATGACAGCGTTTAAACTGCTGTGTTTGTTTTAGTAGTTGATGACCGCTAACTTTGATTTTATGAATTTTAGCGATTTGATAGTTGGAGATCGGAGTGTGTAATCACGTTAATTAATTACTGTGCAGAAGAGACTGGTTTCACTGGCTGACATTAAATAGGATGATGTAACACGTGGCTATCGCTGGGCCTATGGAATTGCGGTGGAACGCAATAGTTCCACATTGTCCGGCATGTTTACCTATGTGACGTGGACGGTAGATGTGTGTTGGACACTGTTCGACCGACCGACAAACAGTTGTTTCTTTACACACGTTCTTCTTGTTTCTTTGTTCTTTCTCCAAGTCATCCTTCTCCCTATCTATCACGCATTCACACTATATGTACCGCAATAAAGGCAAGTCTTATGTCTACGGCCATATCACGTTGAAAGCACCGGTTCTCGTCCGATCACCGAAGTTAAGCAACGTCGAGCCCGGTTAGTACTTGGATGGGTGACCGCCTGGGAATACCGGGTGCTGTAGACTTTTTGCTTGCCTACCCGCGTCCTCCTCTATTTTTTCTTCTTTCTACGTGACCCGTTTGATTATTTAAAAAATGCACACGGTCGTTTTATAATTAAGCTGTTCTCATGTTATTGTTTATATTTCTAGTGTGCGCTGATCGTTTACTGTGACAGTGTGATATAACCATACGGAGCCAGGTGTTGTGTGAAATGAGACCAGTGATGACAGCGTTTAAACTGCTGTGTTTGTTTTAGTAGTTGATGACCGCTAACTTTGATTTTATGAATTTTAGCGATTTGATAGTTGGTGATCGGAGTGTGTAATCACGTTAATTAATTACTGTGCAGAAGAGACTGGTTTCACTGGCTGACATTAAATAGGATGATGTAACACGTGGCTATCGCTGGGCCTATGGAATTGCGGTGGAACGCAATAGTTCCACATTGTCCGGCATGTTTACCTATGTGACGTGGACGGTAGATGTGTGTTGGACACTGTTCGACCGACCGACAAACAGTTGTTTCTTTACACACGTTCTTCTTGTTTCTTTGTTCTTTCTCCAAGTCATCCTTCTCCCTATCTATCACGCATTCACACTATATGTACCGCAATAAAGGCAAGTCTTATGTCTACGGCCATATCACGTTGAAAGCACCGGTTCTCGTCCGATCACCGAAGTTAAGTAACGTCGAGCCCGGTTAGTACTTGGATGGGTGACCGCCTGGGAATACCGGGTGCTGTAGACTTTTTGCTTGCCTACCCGCGTCCTCCTCTATTTTTTCTTCTTTCTACGTGACCCGTTTGATTATTTAAAAAATGCACACGGTCGTTTTATAATTAAGCTGTTCTCATGTTATTGTTTATATTTCTAGTGTGCGCTGATCGTTTACTGTGACAGTGTGATATAACCATACGGAGCCAGCTGTTGTGTGAAATGAGACCAGTGATGACAGCGTTTAAACTGCTGTGTTTGTTTTAGTAGTTGATGACCGCTAACTTTGATTTTATGAATTTTAGCGATTTGATAGTTGGTGATCGGAGTGTGTAATCACGTTAATTAATTACTGTGCAGAAGAGACTGGTTTCACTGGCTGACATTAAATAGGATGATGTAACACGTGGCTATCGCTGGGCCTATGGAATTGCGGTGGAACGCAATAGTTCCACATTGTCCGGCATGTTTACCTATGTGACGTGGACGGTAGATGTGTGTTGGACACTGTTCGACCGACCGACAAACAGTTGTTTCTTTACACACGTTCTTCTTGTTTCTTTGTTCTTTCTCCAAGTCATCCTTCTCCCTATCTATCACGCATTCACACTATATGTACCGCAATAAAGGCAAGTCTTATGTCTACGGCCATATCACGTTGAAAGCACCGGTTCTCGTCCGATCACCGAAGTTAAGCAACGTCGAGCCCGGTTAGTACTTGGATGGGTGACCGCCTGGGAATACCGGGTGCTGTAGACTTTTTGCTTGCCTACACGCGTCCTCCTCTATTTTTTCTTCTTTCTACGTGACCCGTTTGATTATTTAAAAAATGCACACGGTCGTTTTATAATTAAGCTGTTCTCATGTTATTGTTTATATTTCTAGTGTGCGCTGATCGTTTACTGTGACAGTGTGATATAACCATACGGAGCCAGGTGTTGTGTGAAATGAGACCAGTGATGACAGCGTTTAAACTGCTGTGTTTGTTTTAGTAGTTGATGACCGCTAACTTTGATTTTATGAATTTTAGCGATTTGATAGTTGGTGATCGGAGTGTGTAATCACGTTAATTAATTACTGTGCAGAAGAGACTGGTTTCACTGGCTGACATTAAATAGGATGATGTAACACGTGGCTATCGCTGGGCCTATGGAATTGCGGTGGAACGCAATAGTTCCACATTGTCCGGCATGTTTACCTATGTGACGTGGACGGTAGATGTGTGTTGGACACTGTTCGACCGACCGACGAACAGTTGTTTCTTTACACACGTTCTTCTTGTTTCTTTGTTCTTTCTCCAAGTCATCCTTCTCCCTATCTATCACGCATTCACACTATATGTACCGCAATAAAGGCAAGTCTTATGTCTACGGCCATATCACGTTGAAAGCACCGGTTCTCGTCCGATCACCGAAGTTAAGCAACGTCGAGCCCGGTTAGTACTTGGATGGGTGACCGCCTGGGAATACCGGGTGCTGTAGACTTTTTGCTTGCCTACCCGCGTCCTCCTCTATTTTTTCTTCTTTCTACGTGACCCGTTTGATTATTTAAAGAATGCACACGGTCGTTTTATAATTAAGCTGTTCTCATGTTATTGTTTATATTTCTAGTGTGCGCTGATCGTTTACTGTGACAGTGTGATATAACCATACGGAGCCAGGTGTTGTGTGAAATGAGACCAGTGATGACAGCGTTTAAACTGCTGTGTTTGTTTTAGTAGTTGATGACCGCTAACTTTGATTTTATGAATTTTAGCGATTTGATAGTTGGTGATCGGAGTGTGTAATCACGTTAATTAATTACTGTGCAGAAGAGACTGGTTTCACTGGCTGACATTAAATAGGATGATGTAACACGTGGCTATCGCTGGGCCTATGGAATTGCGGTGGAACGCAATAGTTCCACATTGTCCGGCATGTTTACCTATGTGACGTGGACGGTAGATGTGTGTTGGACACTGTTCGACCGACCGACAAACAGTTGTTTCTTTACACACGTTCTTCTTGTTTCTTTGTTCTTTCTCCAAGTCATCCTTCTCCCTATCTATCACGCATTCACACTATATGTACCGCAATAAAGGCAAGTCTTATGTCTACGGCCATATCACGTTGAAAGCACCGGTTCTCGTCCGATCACCGAAGTTAAGCAACGTCGAGCCCGGTTAGTACTTGGATGGGTGACCGCCTGGGAATACCGGGTGCTGTAGACTTTTTGCTTGCCTACCCGCGTCCTCCTCTATTTTTTCTTCTTTCTACGTGACCCGTTTGATTATTTAAAAAATGCACACGGTCGTTTTATAATTAAGCTGTTCTCATGTTATTGTTTATATTTCTAGTGTGCGCTGATCGTTTACTGTGACAGTGTGATATAACCATACGGAGCCAGCTGTTGTGTGAAATGAGACCAGTGATGACAGCGTTTAAACTGCTGTGTTTGTTTTAGTAGTTGATGACCGCTAACTTTGATTTTATGAATTTTAGCGATTTGATAGTTGGTGATCGGAGTGTGTAATCACGTTAATTAATTACTGTGCAGAAGAGACTGGTTTCACTGGCTGACATTAAATAGGATGATGTAACACGTGGCTATCGCTGGGCCTATGGAATTGCGGTGGAACGCAATAGTTCCACATTGTCCGGCATGTTTACCTATGTGACGTGGACGGTAGATGTGTGTTGGACACTGTTCGACCGACCGACAAACAGTTGTTTCTTTACACACGTTCTTCTTGTTTCTTTGTTCTTTCTCCAAGTCATCCTTCTCCCTATCTATCACGCATTCACACTATATGTACCGCAATAAAGGCAAGTCTTATGTCTACGGCCATATCACGTTGAAAGCACCGGTTCTCGTCCGATCACCGAAGTTAAGCAACGTCGAGCCCGGTTAGTACTTGGATGGGTGACCGCCTGGGAATACCGGGTGCTGTAGACTTTTTGCTTGCCTACACGCGTCCTCCTCTATTTTTTCTTCTTTCTACGTGACCCGTTTGATTATTTAAAAAATGCACACGGTCGTTTTATAATTAAGCTGTTCTCATGTTATTGTTTATATTTCTAGTGTGCGCTGATCGTTTACTGTGACAGTGTGATATAACCATACGGAGCCAGGTGTTGTGTGAAATGAGACCAGTGATGACAGCGTTTAAACTGCTGTGTTTGTTTTAGTAGTTGATGACCGCTAACTTTGATTTTATGAATTTTAGCGATTTGATAGTTGGTGATCGGAGTGTGTAATCACGTTAATTAATTACTGTGCAGAAGA
This sequence comes from Cyrtodaria siliqua, assembly GCA_037043455.1. Taxonomy (NCBI): domain Eukaryota; kingdom Metazoa; phylum Mollusca; class Bivalvia; order Adapedonta; family Hiatellidae; genus Cyrtodaria; species Cyrtodaria siliqua. Next base: position 91,700 of record JAWPHD010009474.1, on the reverse strand, counting down.
GACTGGTTTCACTGGCTGACATTAAATAGGATGATGTAACACGTGGCTATCGCTGGGCCTATGGAATTGCGGTGGAACGCAATAGTTCCACATTGTCCGGCATGTTTACCTATGTGACGTGGACGGTAGATGTGTGTTGGACACTGTTCGACCGACCGACGAACAGTTGTTTCTTTACACACGTTCTTCTTGTTTCTTTGTTCTTTCTCCAAGTCATCCTTCTCCCTATCTATCACGCATTCACACTATATGTACCGCAATAAAGGCAAGTCTTATGTCTACGGCCATATCACGTTGAAAGCACCGGTTCTCGTCCGATCACCGAAGTTAAGCAACGTCGAGCCCGGTTAGTACTTGGATGGGTGACCGCCTGGGAATACCGGGTGCTGTAGACTTTTTGCTTGCCTACCCGCGTCCTCCTCTATTTTTTCTTCTTTCTACGTGACCCGTTTGATTATTTAAAGAATGCACACGGTCGTTTTATAATTAAGCTGTTCTCATGTTATTGTTTATATTTCTAGTGTGCGCTGATCGTTTACTGTGACAGTGTGATATAACCATACGGAGCCAGGTGTTGTGTGAAATGAGACCAGTGATGACAGCGTTTAAACTGCTGTGTTTGTTTTAGTAGTTGATGACCGCTAACTTTGATTTTATGAATTTTAGCGATTTGATAGTTGGTGATCGGAGTGTGTAATCACGTTAATTAATTACTGTGCAGAAGAGACTGGTTTCACTGGCTGACATTAAATAGGATGATGTAACACGTGGCTATCGCTGGGCCTATGGAATTGCGGTGGAACGCAATAGTTCCACATTGTCCGGCATGTTTACCTATGTGACGTGGACGGTAGATGTGTGTTGGACACTGTTCGACCGACCGACAAACAGTTGTTTCTTTACACACGTTCTTCTTGTTTCTTTGTTCTTTCTCCAAGTCATCCTTCTCCCTATCTATCACGCATTCACACTATATGTACCGCAATAAAGGCAAGTCTTATGTCTACGGCCATATCACGTTGAAAGCACCGGTTCTCGTCCGATCACCGAAGTTAAGCAACGTCGAGCCCGGTTAGTACTTGGATGGGTGACCGCCTGGGAATACCGGGTGCTGTAGACTTTTTGCTTGCCTACCCGCGTCCTCCTCTATTTTTTCTTCTTTCTACGTGACCCGTTTGATTATTTAAAAAATGCACACGGTCGTTTCATAATTAAGCTGTTCTCATGTTATTGTTTATATTTCTAGTGTGCGCTGATCGTTTACTGTGACAGTGTGATATAACCATACGGAGCCAGGTGTTGTGTGAAATGAGACCAGTGATGACAGCGTTTAAACTGCTGTGTTTGTTTTAGTAGTTGATGACCGCTAACTTTGATTTTATGAATTTTAGCGATTTGATAGTTGGTGATCGGAGTGTGTAATCACGTTAATTAATTACTGTGCAGAAGAGACTGGTTTCACTGGCTGACATTAAATAGGATGATGTAACACGTGGCTATCGCTGGGCCTATGGAATTGCGGTGGAACGCAATAGTTCCACATTGTCCGGCATGTTTACCTATGTGACGTGGACGGTAGATGTGTGTTGGACACTGTTCGACCGACCGACAAACAGTTGTTTCTTTACACACGTTCTTCTTGTTTCTTTGTTCTTTCTCCAAGTCATCCTTCTCCCTATCTATCACGCATTCACACTATATGTACCGCAATAAAGGCAAGTCTTATGTCTACGGCCATATCACGTTGAAAGCACCGGTTCTCGTCCGATCACCGAAGTTAAGCAACGTCGAGCCCGGTTAGTACTTGGATGGGTGACCGCCTGGGAATACCGGGTGCTGTAGACTTTTTGCTTGCCTACCCGCGTCCTCCTCTATTTTTTCTTCTTTCTACGTGACCCGTTTGATTATTTAAAAAATGCACACGGTCGTTTTATAATTAAGCTGTTCTCATGTTATTGTTTATATTTCTAGTGTGCGCTGATCGTTTACTGTGACAGTGTGATATAACCATACGGAGCCAGGTGTTGTGTGAAATGAGACCAGTGATGACAGCGTTTAAACTGCTGTGTTTGTTTTAGTAGTTGATGACCGCTAACTTTGATTTTATGAATTTTAGCGATTTGATAGTTGGTGATCGGAGTGTGTAATCACGTTAATTAATTACTGTGCAGAAGAGACTGGTTTCACTGGCTGACATTAAATAGGATGATGTAACACGTGGCTATCGCTGGGCCTATGGAATTGCGGTGGAACGCAATAGTTCCACATTGTCCGGCATGTTTACCTATGTGACGTGGACGGTAGATGTGTGTTGGACACTGTTCGACCGACCGACAAACAGTTGTTTCTTTACACACGTTCTTCTTGTTTCTTTGTTCTTTCTCCAAGTCATCCTTCTCCCTATCTATCACGCATTCACACTATATGTACCGCAATAAAGGCAAGTCTTATGTCTACGGCCATATCACGTTGAAAGCACCGGTTCTCGTCCGATCACCGAAGTTAAGCAACGTCGAGCCCGGTTAGTACTTGGATGGGTGACCGCCTGGGAATACCGGGTGCTGTAGACTTTTTGCTTGCCTACCCGCGTCCTCCTCTATTTTTTCTTCTTTCTACGTGACCCGTTTGATTATTTAAAAAATGCACACGGTCGTTTTATAATTAAGCTGTTCTCATGTTATTGTTTATATTTCTAGTGTGCGCTGATCGTTTACTGTGACAGTGTGATATAACCATACGGAGCCAGGTGTTGTGTGAAATGAGACCAGTGATGACAGCGTTTAAACTGCTGTGTTTGTTTTAGTAGTTGATGACCGCTAACTTTGATTTTATGAATTTTAGCGATTTGATAGTTGGTGATCGGAGTGTGTAATCACGTTAATTAATTACTGTGCAGAAGAGACTGGTTTCACTGGCTGACATTAAATAGGATGATGTAACACGTGGCTATCGCTGGGCCTATGGAATTGCGGTGGAACGCAATAGTTCCACATTGTCCGGCATGTTTACCTATGTGACGTGGACGGTAGATGTGTGTTGGACACTGTTCGACCGACCGACAAACAGTTGTTTCTTTACACACGTTCTTCTTGTTTCTTTGTTCTTTCTCCAAGTCATCCTTCTCCCTATCTATCACGCATTCACACTATATGTACCGCAATAAAGGCAAGTCTTATGTCTACGGCCATATCACGTTGAAAGCACCGGTTCTCGTCCGATCACCGAAGTTAAGCAACGTCGAGCCCGGTTAGTACTTGGATGGGTGACCGCCTGGGAATACCGGGTGCTGTAGACTTTTTGCTTGCCTACCCGCGTCCTCCTCTATTTTTTCTTCTTTCTACGTGACCCGTTTGATTATTTAAAGAATGCACACGGTCGTTTTATAATTAAGCTGTTCTCATGTTATTGTTTATATTTCTAGTGTGCGCTGATCGTTTACTGTGACAGTGTGATATAACCATACGGAGCCAGGTGTTGTGTGAAATGAGACCAGTGATGACAGCGTTTAAACTGCTGTGTTTGTTTTAGTAGTTGATGACCGCTAACTTTGATTTTATGAATTTTAGCGATTTGATAGTTGGTGATCGGAGTGTGTAATCACGTTAATTAATTACTGTGCAGAAGAGACTGGTTTCACTGGCTGACATTAAATAGGATGATGTAACACGTGGCTATCGCTGGGCCTATGGAATTGCGGTGGAACGCAATAGTTCCACATTGTCCGGCATGTTTACCTATGTGACGTGGACGGTAGATGTGTGTTGGACACTGTTCGACCGACCGACAAACAGTTGTTTCTTTACACACGTTCTTCTTGTTTCTTTGTTCTTTCTCCAAGTCATCCTTCTCCCTATCTATCACGCATTCACACTATATGTACCGCAATAAAGGCAAGTCTTATGTCTACGGCCATATCACGTTGAAAGCACCGGTTCTCGTCCGATCACCGAAGTTAAGCAACGTCGAGCCCGGTTAGTACTTGGATGGGTGACCGCCTGGGAATACCGGGTGCTGTAGACTTTTTGCTTGCCTACCCGCGTCCTCCTCTATTTTTTCTTCTTTCTACGTGACCCGTTTGATTATTTAAAAAATGCACACGGTCGTTTTATAATTAAGCTGTTCTCATGTTATTGTTTATATTTCTAGTGTGCGCTGATCGTTTACTGTGACAGTGTGATATAACCATACGGAGCCAGGTGTTGTGTGAAATGAGACCAGTGATGACAGCGTTTAAACTGCTGTGTTTGTTTTAGTAGTTGATGACCGCTAACTTTGATTTTATGAATTTTAGCGATTTGATAGTTGGTGATCGGAGTGTGTAATCACGTTAATTAATTACTGTGCAGAAGAGACTGGTTTCACTGGCTGACATTAAATAGGATGATGTAACACGTGGCTATCGCTGGGCCTATGTAATTGCGGTGGAACGCAATAGTTCCACATTGTCCGGCATGTTTACCTATGTGACGTGGACGGTAGATGTGTGTTGGACACTGTTCGACCGACCGACAAACAGTTGTTTCTTTACACACGTTCTTCTTGTTTCTTTGTTCTTTCTCCAAGTCATCCTTCTCCCTATCTATCACGCATTCACACTATATGTACCGCAATAAAGGCAAGTCTTATGTCTACGGCCATATCACGTTGAAAGCACCGGTTCTCGTCCGATCACCGAAGTTAAGCAACGTCGAGCCCGGTTAGTACTTGGATGGGTGACCGCCTGGGAATACCGGGTGCTGTAGACTTTTTGCTTGCCTACACGCGTCCTCCTCTATTTTTTCTTCTTTCTACGTGACCCGTTTGATTATTTAAAGAATGCACACGGTCGTTTTATAATTAAGCTGTTCTCATGTTATTGTTTATATTTCTAGTGTGCGCTGATCGTTTACTGTGACAGTGTGATATAACCATACGGAGCCAGGTGTTGTGTGAAATGAGACCAGTGATGACAGCGTTTAAACTGCTGTGTTTGTTTTAGTAGTTGATGACCGCTAACTTTGATTTTATGAATTTTAGCGATTTGATAGTTGGTGATCGGAGTGTGTAATCACGTTAATTAATTACTGTGCAGAAGAGACTGGTTTCACTGGCTGACATTAAATAGGATGATGTAACACGTGGCTATCGCTGGGCCTATGGAATTGCGGTGGAACGCAATAGTTCCACATTGTCCGGCATGTTTACCTATGTGACGTGGACGGTAGATGTGTGTTGGACACTGTTCGACCGACCGACAAACAGTTGTTTCTTTACACACGTTCTTCTTGTTTCTTTGTTCTTTCTCCAAGTCATCCTTCTCCCTATCTATCACGCATTCACACTATATGTACCGCAATAAAGGCAAGTCTTATGTCTACGGCCATATCACGTTGAAAGCACCGGTTCTCGTCCGATCACTGAAGTTAAGCAACGTCGAGCCCGGTTAGTACTTGGATGGGTGACCGCCTGCGAATACCGGGTGCTGTAGACTTTTTGCTTGCCTACCCGCGTCCTCCTCTATTTTTTCTTCTTTCTACGTGACCCGTTTGATTATTTAAAAAATGCACACGGTCGTTTTATAATTAAGCTGTTCTCATGTTATTGTTTATATTTCTAGTGTGCGCTGATCGTTTACTGTGACAGTGTGATATAACCATACGTAGCCAGGTGTTGTGTGAAATGAGACCAGTGATGACAGCGTTTAAACTGCTGTGTTTGTTTTAGTAGTTGATGACCGCTAACTTTGATTTTATGAATTTTAGCGATTTGATAGTTGGTGATCGGAGTGTGTAATCACGTTAATTAATTACTGTGCAGAAGAGACTGGTTTCACTGGCTGACATTAAATAGGATGATGTAACACGTGGCTATCGCTGGGCCTATGGAATTGCGGTGGAACGCAATAGTTCCACATTGTCCGGCATGTTTACCTATGTGACGTGGACGGTAGATGTGTGTTGGACACTGTTCGACCGACCGACAAACAGTTGTTTCTTTACACACGTTCTTCTTGTTTCTTTGTTCTTTCTCCAAGTCATCCTTCTCCCTATCTATCACGCATTCACACTATATGTACCGCAATAAAGGCAAGTCTTATGTCTACGGCCATATCACGTTGAAAGCACCGGTTCTCGTCCGATCACCGAAGTTAAGCAACGTCGAGCCCGGTTAGTACTTGGATGGGTGACCGCCTGGGAATACCGGGTGCTGTAGACTTTTTGCTTGCCTACCCGCGTCCTCCTCTATTTTTTCTTCTTTCTACGTGACCCGTTTGATTATTTAAAAAATGCACACGGTCGTTTTATAATTAAGCTGTTCTCATGTTATTGTTTATATTTCTAGTGTGCGCTGATCGTTTACTGTGACAGTGTGATATAACCATACGGAGCCAGGTGTTGTGTGAAATGAGACCAGTGATGACAGCGTTTAAACTGCTGTGTTTGTTTTAGTAGTTGATGACCGCTAACTTTGATTTTATGAATTTTAGCGATTTGATAGTTGGTGATCGGAGTGTGTAATCACGTTAATTAATTACTGTGCAGAAGAGACTGGTTTCACTGGCTGACATTAAATAGGATGATGTAACACGTGGCTATCGCTGGGCCTATGGAATTGCGGTGGAACGCAATAGTTCCACATTGTCCGGCATGTTTACCTATGTGACGTGGACGGTAGATGTGTGTTGGACACTGTTCGACCGACCGACAAACAGTTGTTTCTTTACACACGTTCTTCTTGTTTCTTTGTTCTTTCTCCAAGTCATCCTTCTCCCTATCTATCACGCATTCACACTATATGTACCGCAATAAAGGCAAGTCTTATGTCTACGGCCATATCACGTTGAAAGCACCGGTTCTCGTCCGATCACCGAAGTTAAGCAACGTCGAGCCCGGTTAGTACTTGGATGGGTGACCGCCTGGGAATACCGGGTGCTGTAGACTTTTTGCTTGCCTACCCGCGCCCTCCTCTATTTTTTCTTCTTTCTACGTGACCCGTTTGATTATTTAAAAAATGCACACGGTCGTTTTATAATTAAGCTGTTCTCATGTTATTGTTTATATTTCTAGTGTGCGCTGATCGTTTACTGTGACAGTGTGATATAACCATACGGAGCCAGGTGTTGTGTGAAATGAGACCAGTGATGACAGCGTTTAAACTGCTGTGTTTGTTTTAGTAGTTGATGACCGCTAACTTTGATTTTATGAATTTTAGCGATTTGATAGTTGGTGATCGGAGTGTGTAATCACGTTAATTAATTACTGTGCAGAAGAGACTGGTTTCACTGGCTGACATTAAATAGGATGATGTAACACGTGGCTATCGCTGGGCCTATGGAATTGCGGTGGAACGCAATAGTTCCACATTGTCCGGCATGTTTACCTATGTGACGTGGACGGTAGATGTGTGTTGGACACTGTTCGACCGACCGACAAACAGTTGTTTCTTTACACACGTTCTTCTTGTTTCTTTGTTCTTTCTCCAAGTCATCCTTCTCCCTATCTATCACGCATTCACACTATATGTACCGCAATAAAGGCAAGTCTTATGTCTACGGCCATATCACGTTGAAAGCACCGGTTCTCGTCCGATCACCGAAGTTAAGCAACGTCGAGCCCGGTTAGTACTTGGATGGGTGACCGCCTGGGAATACCGGGTGCTGTAGACTTTTTGCTTGCCTACCCGCGTCCTCCTCTATTTTTTCTTCTTTCTACGTGACCCGTTTGATTATTTAAAAAATGCACACGGTCGTTTTATAATTAAGCTGTTCTCATGTTATTGTTTATATTTCTAGTGTGCGCTGATCGTTTACTGTGACAGTGTGATATAACCATACGGAGCCAGGTGTTGTGTGAAATGAGACCAGTGATGACAGCGTTTAAACTGCTGTGTTTGTTTTAGTAGTTGATGACCGCTAACTTTGATTTTATGAATTTTAGCGATTTGATAGTTGGTGATCGGAGTGTGTAATCACGTTAATTAATTACTGTGCAGAAGAGACTGGTTTCACTGGCTGACATTAAATAGGATGATGTAACACGTGGCTATCGCTGGGCCTATGTAATTGCGGTGGAACGCAATAGTTCCACATTGTCCGGCATGTTTACCTATGTGACGTGGACGGTAGATGTGTGTTGGACACTGTTCGACCGACCGACAAACAGTTGTTTCTTTACACACGTTCTTCTTGTTTCTTTGTTCTTTCTCCAAGTCATCCTTCTCCCTATCTATCACGCATTCACACTATATGTACCGCAATAAAGGCAAGTCTTATGTCTACGGCCATATCACGTTGAAAGCACCGGTTCTCGTCCGATCACCGAAGTTAAGCAACGTCGAGCCCGGTTAGTACTTGGATGGGTGACCGCCTGGGAATACCGGGTGCTGTAGACTTTTTGCTTGCCTACACGCGTCCTCCTCTATTTTTTCTTCTTTCTACGTGACCCGTTTGATTATTTAAAGAATGCACACGGTCGTTTTATAATTAAGCTGTTCTCATGTTATTGTTTATATTTCTAGTGTGCGCTGATCGTTTACTGTGACAGTGTGATATAACCATACGGAGCCAGGTGTTGTGTGAAATGAGACCAGTGATGACAGCGTTTAAACTGCTGTGTTTGTTTTAGTAGTTGATGACCGCTAACTTTGATTTTATGAATTTTAGCGATTTGATAGTTGGTGATCGGAGTGTGTAATCACGTTAATTAATTACTGTGCAGAAGAGACTGGTTTCACTGGCTGACATTAAATAGGATGATGTAACACGTGGCTATCGCTGGGCCTATGGAATTGCGGTGGAACGCAATAGTTCCACATTGTCCGGCATGTTTACCTATGTGACGTGGACGGTAGATGTGTGTTGGACACTGTTCGACCGACCGACAAACAGTTGTTTCTTTACACACGTTCTTCTTGTTTCTTTGTTCTTTCTCCAAGTCATCCTTCTCCCTATCTATCACGCATTCACACTATATGTACCGCAATAAAGGCAAGTCTTATGTCTACGGCCATATCACGTTGAAAGCACCGGTTCTCGTCCGATCACTGAAGTTAAGCAACGTCGAGCCCGGTTAGTACTTGGATGGGTGACCGCCTGGGAATACCGGGTGCTGTAGACTTTTTGCTTGCCTACCCGCGTCCTCCTCTATTTTTTCTTCTTTCTACGTGACCCGTTTGATTATTTAAAAAATGCACACGGTCGTTTTATAATTAAGCTGTTCTCATGTTATTGTTTATATTTCTAGTGTGCGCTGATCGTTTACTGTGACAGTGTGATATAACCATACGTAGCCAGGTGTTGTGTGAAATGAGACCAGTGATGACAGCGTTTAAACTGCTGTGTTTGTTTTAGTAGTTGATGACCGCTAACTTTGATTTTATGAATTTTAGCGATTTGATAGTTGGTGATCGGAGTGTGTAATCACGTTAATTAATTACTGTGCAGAAGAGACTGGTTTCACTGGCTGACATTAAATAGGATGATGTAACACGTGGCTATCGCTGGGCCTATGGAATTGCGGTGGAACGCAATAGTTCCACATTGTCCGGCATGTTTACCTATGTGACGTGGACGGTAGATGTGTGTTGGACACTGTTCGACCGACCGACAAACAGTTGTTTCTTTACACACGTTCTTCTTGTTTCTTTGTTCTTTCTCCAAGTCATCCTTCTCCCTATCTATCACGCATTCACACTATATGTACCGCAATAAAGGCAAGTCTTATGTCTACGGCCATATCACGTTGAAAGCACCGGTTCTCGTCCGATCACCGAAGTTAAGCAACGTCGAGCCCGGTTAGTACTTGGATGGGTGACCGCCTGGGAATACCGGGTGCTGTAGACTTTTTGCTTGCCTACCCGCGTCCTCCTCTATTTTTTCTTCTTTCTACGTGACCCGTTTGATTATTTAAAAAATGCACACGGTCGTTTTATAATTAAGCTGTTCTCATGTTATTGTTTATATTTCTAGTGTGCGCTGATCGTTTACTGTGACAGTGTGATATAACCATACGGAGCCAGGTGTTGTGTGAAATGAGACCAGTGATGACAGCGTTTAAACTGCTGTGTTTGTTTTAGTAGTTGATGACCGCTAACTTTGATTTTATGAATTTTAGCGATTTGATAGTTGGTGATCGGAGTGTGTAATCACGTTAATTAATTACTGTGCAGAAGAGACTGGTTTCACTGGCTGACATTAAATAGGATGATGTAACACGTGGCTATCGCTGGGCCTATGGAATTGCGGTGGAACGCAATAGTTCCACATTGTCCGGCATGTTTACCTATGTGACGTGGACGGTAGATGTGTGTTGGACACTGTTCGACCGACCGACAAACAGTTGTTTCTTTACACACGTTCTCCTTGTTTCTTTGTTCTTTCTCCAAGTCATCCTTCTCCCTATCTATCACGCATTCACACTATATGTACCGCAATAAAGGCAAGTCTTATGTCTACGGCCATATCACGTTGAAAGCACCGGTTCTCGTCCGATCACCGAAGTTAAGCAACGTCGAGCCCGGTTAGTACTTGGATGGGTGACCGCCTGGGAATACCGGGTGCTGTAGACTTTTTGCTTGCCTACCCGCGTCCTCCTCTATTTTTTCTTCTTTCTACGTGACCCGTTTGATTATTTAAAAAATGCACACGGTCGTTTTATAATTAAGCTGTTCTCATGTTATTGTTTATATTTCTAGTGTGCGCTGATCGTTTACTGTGACAGTGTGATATAACCATACGGAGCCAGGTGTTGTGTGAAATGAGACCAGTGATGACAGCGTTTAAACTGCTGTGTTTGTTTTAGTAGTTGATGACCGCTAACTTTGATTTTATGAATTTTAGCGATTTGATAGTTGGTGATCGGAGTGTGTAATCACGTTAATTAATTACTGTGCAGAAGAGACTGGTTTCACTGGCTGACATTAAATAGGATGATGTAACACGTGGCTATCGCTGGGCCTATGGAATTGCGGTGGAACGCAATAGTTCCACATTGTCCGGCATGTTTACCTATGTGACGTGGACGGTAGATGTGTGTTGGACACTGTTCGACCGACCGACAAACAGTTGTTTCTTTACACACGTTCTTCTTGTTTCTTTGTTCTTTCTCCAAGTCATCCTTCTCCCTATCTATCACGCATTCACACTATATGTACCGCAATAAAGGCAAGTCTTATGTCTACGGCCATATCACGTTGAAAGCACCGGTTCTCGTCCGATCACCGAAGTTAAGCAACGTCGAGCCCGGTTAGTACTTGGATGGGTGACCGCATGGGAATACCGGGTGCTGTAGACTTTTTGCTTGCCTACCCGCGCCCTCCTCTATTTTTTCTTCTTTCTACGTGACCCGTTTGATTATTTAAAAAATGCACACGGTCGTTTTATAATTAAGCTGTTCTCATGTTATTGTTTATATTTCTAGTGTGCGCTGATCGTTTACTGTGACAGTGTGATATAACCATACGGAGCCAGGTGTTGTGTGAAATGAGACCAGTGATGACAGCGTTTAAACTGCTGTGTTTGTTTTAGTAGTTGATGACCGCTAACTTTGATTTTATGAATTTTAGCGATTTGATAGTTGGTGATCGGAGTGTGTAATCACGTTAATTAATTACTGTGCAGAAGAGACTGGTTTCACTGGCTGACATTAAATAGGATGATGTAACACGTGGCTATCGCTGGGCCTATGGAATTGCGGTGGAACGCAATAGTTCCACATTGTCCGGCATGTTTACCTATGTGACGTGGACGGTAGATGTGTGTTGGACACTGTTCGACCGACCGACAAACAGTTGTTTCTTTACACACGTTCTTCTTGTTTCTTTGTTCTTTCTCCAAGTCATCCTTCTCCCTATCTATCACGCATTCACACTATATGTACCGCAATAAAGGCAAGTCTTATGTCTACGGCCATATCACGTTGAAAGCACCGGTTCTCGTCCGATCACCGAAGTTAAGCAACGTCGGGCCCGGTTAGTACTTGGATGGGTGACCGCCTGGGAATACCGGGTGCTGTAGACTTTTTGCTTGCCTACCCGCGTCCTCCTCTATTTTTTCTTCTTTCTACGTGACCCGTTTGATTATTTAAAAAATGCACACGGTCGTTTTATAATTAAGCTGTTCTCATGTTATTGTTTATATTTCTAGTGTGCGCTGATCGTTTACTGTGACAGTGTGATATAACCATACGGAGCCAGGTGTTGTGTGAAATGAGACCAGTGATGACAGCGTTTAAACTGCTGTGTTTGTTTTAGTAGTTAATGACCGCTAACTTTGATTTTATGAATTTTAGCGATTTGATAGTTGGTGATCGGAGTGTGTAATCACGTTAATTAATTACTGTGCAGAAGAGACTGGTTTCACTGGCTGACATTAAATAGGATGATGTAACACGTGGCTATCGCTGGGCCTATGGAATTGCGGTGGAACGCAATAGTTCCACATTGTCCGGCATGTTTACCTATGTGACGTGGACGGTAGATGTGTGTTGGACACTGTTCGACCGACCGACAAACAGTTGTTTTTTTACACACGTTCTTCTTGTTTCTTTGTTCTTTCTCCAAGTCATCCTTCTCCCTATCTATCACGCATTCACACTATATGTACCGCAATAAAGGCAAGTCTTATGTCTACGGCCATATCACGTTGAAAGCACCGGTTCTCGTCCGATCACCGAAGTTAAGCAACGTCGAGCCCGGTTAGTACTTGGATGGGTGACCGCCTGGGAATACCGGGTGCTGTAGACTTTTTGCTTGCCTACCCGCGTCCTCCTCTATTTTTTCTTCTTTCTACGTGACCCGTTAGATTATTTAAAAAATGCACACGGTCGTTTTATAATTAAGCTGTTCTCATGTTATTGTTTATATTTCTAGTGTGCGCTGATCGTTTACTGTGACAGTGTGATATAACCATACGGAGCCAGGTGTTGTGTGAAATGAGACCAGTGATGACAGCGTTTAAACTGCTGTGTTTGTTTTAGTAGTTGATGACCGCTAACTTTGATTTTATGAATTTTAGCGATTTGATAGTTGGTGATCGAAGTGTGTAATCACGTTAATTAATTACTGTGCAGAAGAGACTGGTTTCACTGGCTGACATTAAATAGGATGATGTAACACGTGGCTATCGCTGGGCCTATGGAATTGCGGTGGAACGCAATAGTTCCACATTGTCCGGCATGTTTACCTATGTGACGTGGACGGTAGATGTTTGTTGGACACTGTTCGACCGACCGACAAACAGTTGTTTCTTTACACACGTTCTTCTTGTTTCTTTGTTCTTTCTCCAAGTCATCCTTCTCCCTATCTATCACGCATTCACACTATATGTACCGCAATAAAGGCAAGTCTTATGTCTACGGCCATATCACGTTGAAAGCACCGGTTCTCGTCCGATCACCGAAGTTAAGCAACGTCGAGCCCGGTTAGTACTTGGATGGGTGACCGCCTGGGAATACCGGGTGCTGTAGACTTTTTGCTTGCCTACCCGCGTCCTCCTCTATTTTTTCTTCTTTCTACGTGACCCGTTTGATTATTTAAAAAATGCACACGGTCGTTTTATAATTAAGCTGTTCTCATGTTATTGTTTATATTTCTAGTGTGCGCTGATCGTTTACTGTGACAGTGTGATATAACCATACGGAGCCAGGTGTTGTGTGAAATGAGACCAGTGATGACAGCGTTTAAACTGCTGTGTTTGTTTTAGTAGTTGATGACCGCTAACTTTGATTTTATGAATTTTAGCGATTTGATAGTTGGTGATCGGAGTGTGTAATCACGTTAATTAATTACTGTGCAGAAGAGACTGGTTTCACTGGCTGACATTAAATAGGATGATGTAACACGTGGCTATCGCTGGGCCTATGGAATTGCGGTGGAACGCAATAGTTCCACATTGTCCGGCATGTTTACCTATGTGACGTGGACGGTAGATGTGTGTTGGACACTGTTCGACCGACAGACAAACAGTTGTTTCTTTACACACGTTCTTCTTGTTTCTTTGTTCTTTCTCCAAGTCATCCTTCTCCCTATCTATCACGCATTCACACTATATGTACCGCAATAAAGGCAAGTCTTATGTCTACGGCCATATCACGTTGAAAGCACCGGTTCTCGTCCGATCACCGAAGTTAAGCAACGTCGAGCCCGGTTAGTACTTGGATGGGTGACCGCCTGGGAATACCGGGTGCTGTAGACTTTTTGCTTGCCTACCCGCGTCCTCCTCTATTTTTTCTTCTTTCTACGTGACCCGTTTGATTATTTAAAAAATGCACACGGTCGTTTTATAATTAAGCTGTTCTCATGTTATTGTTTATATTTCTAGTGTGCGCTGATCGTTTACTGTGACAGTGTGATATAACCATACGGAGCCAGGTGTTGTGTGAAATGAGACCAGTGATGACAGCGTTTAAACTGCTGTGTTTGTTTTAGTAGTTGATGACCGCTAACTTTGATTTTATGAATTTTAGCGATTTGATAGTTGGTGATCGGAGTGTGTAATCACGTTAATTAATTACTGTGCAGAAGAGACTGGTTTCACTGGCTGACATTAAATAGGATGATGTAACACGTGGCTATCGCTGGGCCTATGGAATTGCGGTGGAACGCAATAGTTCCACATTGTCCGGCATGTTTACCTATGTGACGTGGACGGTAGATGTGTGTTGGACACTGTTCGACCGACCGACAAACAGTTGTTTCTTTACACACGTTCTTCTTGTTTCTTTGTTCTTTCTCCAAGTCATCCTTCTCCCTATCTATCACGCATTCACACTATATGTACCGCAATAAAGGCAAGTCTTATGTCTACGGCCATATCACGTTGAAAGCACCGGTTCTCGTCCGATCACCGAAGTTAAGCAACGTCGAGCCCGGTTAGTACTTGGATGGGTGACCGCCTGGGAATACCGGGTGCTGTAGACTTTTTGCTTGCCTACCCGCGTCCTCCTCTATTTTTTCTTCTTTCTACGTGACCCGTTTGATTATTTAAAAAATGCACACGGTCGTTTTATAATTAAGCTGTTCTCATGTTATTGTTTATATTTCTAGTGTGCGCTGATCGTTTACTGTGACAGTGTGATATAACCATACGGAGCCAGGTGTTGTGTGAAATGAGACCAGTGATGACAGCGTTTAAACTGCTGTGTTTGTTTTAGTAGTTGATGACCGCTAACTTTGATTTTATGAATTTTAGCGATTTGATAGTTGGTGATCGGAGTGTGTAATCACGTTAATTAATTACTGTGCAGAAGAGACTGGTTTCACTGGCTGACATTAAATAGGATGATGTAACACGTGGCTATCGCTGGGCCTATGGAATTGCGGTGGAACGCAATAGTTCCACATTGTCCGGCATGTTTACCTATGTGACGTGGACGGTAGATGTGTGTTGGACACTGTTCGACCGACCGACAAACAGTTGTTTCTTTACACACGTTCTTCTTGTTTCTTTGTTCTTTCTCCAAGTCATCCTTCTCCCTATCTATCACGCATTCACACTATATGTACCGCAATAAAGGCAAGTCCTATGTCTACGGCCATATCACGTTGAAAGCACCGGTTCTCGTCCGATCACCGAAGTTAAGCAACGTCGGGCCCGGTTAGTACTTGGATGGGTGACCGCCTGGGAATACCGGGTGCTGTAGACTTTTTGCTTGCCTACCCGCGTCCTCCTCTATTTTTTCTTCTTTCTACGTGACCCGTTTGATTATTTAAAAAATGCACACGGTCGTTTTATAATTAAGCTGTTCTCATGTTATTGTTTATATTTCTAGTGTGCGCTGATCGTTTACTGTGACAGTGTGATATAACCATACGGAGCCAGGTGTTGTGTGAAATGAGACCAGTGATGACAGCGTTTAAACTGCTGTGTTTGTTTTAGTAGTTGATGACCGCTAACTTTGATTTTATGAATTTTAGCGATTTGATAGTTGGTGATCGGAGTGTGTAATCACGTTAATTAATTACTGTGCAGAAGAGACTGGTTTCACTGGCTGACATTAAATAGGATGATGTAACACGTGGCTATCGCTGGGCCTATGGAATTGCGGTGGAACGCAATAGTTCCACATTGTCCGGCATGTTTACCTATGTGACGTGGACGGTAGATGTGTGTTGGACACTGTTCGACCGACCGACAAACAGTTGTTTCTTTACACACGTTCTTCTTGTTTCTTTGTTCTTTCTCCAAGTCATCCTTCTCCCTATCTATCACGCATTCACACTATATGTACCGCAATAAAGGCAAGTCTTATGTCTACGGCCATATCACGTTGAAAGCACCGGTTCTCGTCCGATCACCGAAGTTAAGCAACGTCGGGCCCGGTTAGTACTTGGATGGGTGACCGCCTGGGAATACCGGGTGCTGTAGACTTTTTGCTTGCCTACCCGCGTCCTCCTCTATTTTTTCTTCTTTCTACGTGACCCGTTTGATTATTTAAAAAATGCACACGGTCGTTTTATAATTAAGCTGTTCTCATGTTATTGTTTATATTTCTAGTGTGCGCTGATCGTTTACTGTGACAGTGTGATATAACCATACGGAGCCAGGTGTTGTGTGAAATGAGACCAGTGATGACAGCGTTTAAACTGCTGTGTTTGTTTTAGTAGTTGATGACCGCTAACTTTGATTTTATGAATTTTAGCGATTTGATAGTTGGTGATCGGAGTGTGTAATCACGTTAATTAATTACTGTGCAGAAGAGACTGGTTTCACTGGCTGACATTAAATAGGATGATGTAACACGTGGCTATCGCTGGGCCTATGGAATTGCGGTGGAACGCAATATTTCCACATTGTCCGGCATGTTTACCTATGTGACGTGGACGGTAAATGTGTGTTGGACACATTTCGACCGACCGACAAACAGTTGTTTCTTTACACACGTTCTTCTTGTTTCTTTGTTCTTTCTCCAAGTCATCCTTCTCCCTATCTATCACGCATTCACACTATATGTACCGCAATAAAGGCAAGTCTTATGTCTACGGCCATATCACGTTGAAAGCACCGGTTCTCGTCCGATCACCGAAGTTAAGCAACGTCGAGCCCGGTTAGTACTTGGATGGGTGACCGCCTGGGAATACCGGGTGCTGTAGACTTTTTGCTTGCCTACCCGCGTCCTCCTCTATTTTTTCTTCTTTCTACGTGACCCGTTTGATTATTTAAAAAATGCACACGGTCGTTTTATAATTAAGCTGTTCTCATGTTATTGTTTATATTTCTAGTGTGCGCTGATCGTTTACTGTGACAGTGTGATATAACCATACGGAGCCAGGTGTTGTGTGAAATGAGACCAGTGATGACAGCGTTTAAACTGCTGTGTTTGTTTTAGTAGTTGATGACCGCTAACTTTGATTTTATGAATTTTAGCGATTTGATAGTTGGTGATCGAAGTGTGTAATCACGTTAATAAATTACTGTGCAGAAGAGACTGGTTTCACTGGCTGACATTAAATAGGATGATGTAACACGTGGCTATCGCTGGGCCTATGGAATTGCGGTGGAACGCAATAGTTCCACATTGTCCGGCATGTTTACCTATGTGACGTGGACGGTAGATGTTTGTTGGACACTGTTCGACCGACCGACAAACAGTTGTTTCTTTACACACGTTCTTCTTGTTTCTTTGTTCTTTCTCCAAGTCATCCTTCTCCCTATCTATCACGCATTCACACTATATGTACCGCAATAAAGGCAAGTCTTATGTCTACGGCCATATCACGTTGAAAGCACCGGTTCTCGTCCGATCACCGAAGTTAAGCAACGTCGAGCCCGGTTAGTACTTGGATGGGTGACCGCCTGGGAATACCGGGTGCTGTAGACTTTTTGCTTGCCTACCCGCGTCCTCCTCTATTTTTTCTTCTTTCTACGTGACCCGTTTGATTATTTAAAAAATGCACACGGTCGTTTTATAATTAAGCTGTTCTCATGTTATTGTTTATATTTCTAGTGTGCGCTGATCGTTTACTGTGACAGTGTGATATAACCATACGGAGCCAGGTGTTGTGTGAAATGAGACCAGTGATGACAGCGTTTAAACTGCTGTGTTTGTTTTAGTAGTTGATGACCGCTAACTTTGATTTTATGAATTTTAGCGATTTGATAGTTGGTGATCGGAGTGTGTAATCACGTTAATTAATTACTGTGCAGAAGAGACTGGTTTCACTGGCTGACATTAAATAGGATGATGTAACACGTGGCTATCGCTGGGCCTATGGAATTGCGGTGGAACGCAATAGTTCCACATTGTCCGGCATGTTTACCTATGTGACGTGGACGGTAGATGTGTGTTGGACACTGTTCGACCGACCGACAAACAGTTGTTTCTTTACACACGTTCTTCTTGTTTCTTTGTTCTTTCTCCAAGTCATCCTTCTCCCTATCTATCACGCATTCACACTTTATGTACCGCAATAAAGGCAAGTCTAATGTCTACGGCCATATCACGTTGAAAGCACCGGTTCTCGTCCGATCACCGAAGTTAAGCAACGTCGAGCCCGGTTAGTACTTGGATGGGTGACCGCCTGGGAATACCGGGTGCTGTAGACTTTTTGCTTGCCTACCCGCGTCCTCCTCTATTTTTTCTTCTTTCTACGTGACCCGTTTGATTATTTAAAAAATGCACACGGTCGTTTTATAATTAAGCTGTTCTCATGTTATTGTTTATATTTCTAGTGTGCGCTGATCGTTTACTGTGACAGTGTGATATAACCATACGGAGCCAGGTGTTGTGTGAAATGAGACCAGTGATGACAGCGTTTAAACTGCTGTGTTTGTTTTAGTAGTTGATGACCGCTAACTTTGATTTTATGAATTTTAGCGATTTGATAGTTGGTGATCGGAGTGTGTAATCACGTTAATTAATTACTGTGCAGAAGAGACTGGTTTCACTGGCTGACATTAAATAGGATGATGTAACACGTGGCTATCGCTGGGCCTATGGAATTGCGGTGGAACGCAATAGTTCCACATTGTCCGGCATGTTTACCTATGTGACGTGGACGGTAGATGTGTGTTGGACACTGTTCGACCGACCGACAAACAGTTGTTTCTTTACACACGTTCTTCTTGTTTCTTTGTTCTTTCTCCAAGTCATCCTTCTCCCTATCTATCACGCATTCACACTATATGTACCGCAATAAAGGCAAGTCTTATGTCTACGGCCATATCACGTTGAAAGCACCGGTTCTCGTCCGATCACCGAAGTTAAGCAACGTCGAGCCCGGTTAGTACTTGGATGGGTGACCGCCTGGGAATACCGGGTGCTGTAGACTTTTTGCTTGCCTACCCGCGTCCTCCTCTATTTTTTCTTCTTTCTACGTGACCCGTTTGATTATTTAAAAAATGCACACGGTCGTTTTATAATTAAGCTGTTCTCATGTTATTGTTTATATTTCTAGTGTGCGCTGATCGTTTACTGTGACAGTGTGATATAACCATACGGAGCCAGGTGTTGTGTGAAATGAGACCAGTGATGACAGCGTTTAAACTGCTGTGTTTGTTTTAGTAGTTGATGACCGCTAACTTTGATTTTATGAATTTTAGCGATTTGATAGTTGGTGATCGGAGTGTGTAATCACGTTAATTAATTACTGTGCAGAAGAGACTGGTTTCACTGGCTGACATTAAATAGGATGATGTAACACGTGGCTATCGCTGGGCCTATGGAATTGCGGTGGAACGCAATAGTTTCACATTGTCCGGCATGTTTACCTATGTGACGTGGACGGTAGATGTGTGTTGGACACTGTTCGACCGACCGACAAACAGTTGTTTCTTTACACACGTTCTTCTTGTTTCTTTGTTCTTTCTCCAAGTCATCCTTCTCCCTATCTATCACGCATTCACACTATATGTACCGCAATAAAGGCAAGTATTATGTCTACGGCCATATCACATTGAAAGCACCGGTTCTCGTCCGATCACCGAAGTTAAGCAACGTCGAGCCCGGTTAGTACTTGGATGGGTGACCGCCTGGGAATACCGGGTGCTGTAGACTTTTTGCTTGCCTACCCGCGTCTTCCTCTATTTTTTCTTCTTTCTACGTGACCCGTTTGATTATTTAAAAAATGCACACGGTCGTTTTATAATTAAGCTGTTCTCATGTTATTGTTTATATTTCTAGTGTGCGCTGATCGTTTACTGTGACAGTGTGATATAACCATACGGAGCCAGGTGTTGTGTGAAATGAGACCAGTGATGACAGCGTTTAAACTGCTGTGTTTGTTTTAGTAGTTGATGACCGCTAACTTTGATTTTATGAATTTTAGCGATTTGATAGTTGGTGATCGGAGTGTGTAATCACGTTAATTAATTACTGTGCAGAAGAGACTGGTTTCACTGGCTGACATTAAATAGGATGATGTAACACGTGGCTATCGCTGGGCCTATGGAATTGCGGTGGAACGCAATAGTTCCACATTGTCCGGCATGTTTACCTATGTGACGTGGACGGTATATGTGTGTTGGACACTGTTCGACCGACCGACAAACAGTTGTTTCTTTACACACGTTCTTCTTGTTTCTTTGTTCTTTCTCCAAGTCATCCTTCTCCCTATCTATCACGCATTCACACTATATGTACCGCAATAAAGGCAAGTCTTATGTCTACGGCCATATCACGTTGAAAGCACCGGTTCTCGTCCGATCACCGAAGTTAAGCAACGTCGAGCCCGGTTAGTACTTGGATGGGTGACCGCCTGGGAATACCGGGTGCTGTAGACTTTTTGCTTGCCTACCCGCGTCCTCCTCTATTTTTTCTTCTTTCTACGTGACCCGTTTGATTATTTAAAAAATGCACACGGTCGTTTTATAATTAAGCTGTTCTCATGTTATTGTTTATATTTCTAGTGTGCGCTGATCGTTTACTGTGACAGTGTGATATAACCATACGGAGCCAGGTGTTGTGTGAAATGAGACCAGTGATGACAGCGTTTAAACTGCTGTGTTTGTTTTAGTAGTTGATGACCGCTAACTTTGATTTTATGAATTTTAGCGATTTGATAGTTGGTGATCGGAGTGTGTAATCACGTTAATTAATTACTGTGCAGAAGAGACTGTTTCACTGGCTGACATTAAATAGGATGATGTAACACGTGGCTATCGCTGGGCATATGGAATTGCGGTGGAACGCAATAGTTCCACATTGTCCGGCATGTTTACCTATGTGACGTGGACGGTAGATGTGTGTTGGACACTGTTCGACCGACCGACAAACAGTTGTTTCTTTACACACGTTCTTCTTGTTTCTTTGTTCTTTCTCCAAGTCATCCTTCTCCCTATCTATCACGCATTCACACTATATGTACCGCAATAAAGGCAAGTCTTATGTCTACGGCCATATCACGTTGAAAGCACCGGTTCTCGTCCGATCACCGAAGTTAAGCAACGTCGGGCCCGGTTAGTACTTGGATGGGTGACCGCCTGGGAATACCGGGTGCTGTAGACTTTTTGCTTGCCTACCCGCGTCCTCCTCTATTTTTTCTTCTTTCTACGTGACCCGTTTGATTATTTAAAAAATGCACACGGTCGTTTTATAATTAAGCTGTTCTCATGTTATTGTTTATATTTCTAGTGTGCGCTGATCGTTTACTGTGACAGTGTGATATAACCATACGGAGCCAGGTGTTGTGTGAAATGAGACCAGTGATGACAGCGTTTAAACTGCTGTGTTTGTTTTAGTAGTTGATGACCGCTAACTTTGATTTTATGAATTTTAGCGATTTGATAGTTGGTGATCGGAGTGTGTAATCACGTTAATTAATTACTGTGCAGAAGAGACTGGTTTCACTGGCTGACATTAAATAGGATGATGTAACACGTGGCTATCGCTGGGCCTATGGAATTGCGGTGGAACGCAATAGTTCCACATTGTCCGGCATGTTTACCTATGTGACGTGGACGGTAGATGTGTGTTGGACACTGTTCGACCGACCGACAAACAGTTGTTTCTTTACACACGTTCTTCTTGTTTCTTTGTTCTTTCTCCAAGTCATCCTTCTCCCTATCTATCACGCATTCACACTATATGTACCGCAATAAAGGCAAGTCTTATGTCTACGGCCATATCACGTTGAACGCACCGGTTCTCGTCCGATCACCGAAGTTAAGCAACGTCGAGCCCGGTTAGTACTTGGATGGGTGACCGCCTGGGAATACCGGGTGCTGTAGACATTTTGCTTGCCTACCCGCGTCCTCCTCTATTTTTTCTTCTTTCTACGTGACCCGTTTGATTATTTAAAAAATGCACACGGTCGTTTTATAATTAAGCTGTTCTCATGTTATTGTTTATATTTCTAGTGTGCGCTGATCGTTTACTGTGACAGTGTGATATAACCATACGGAGCCAGGTGTTGTGTGAAATGAGACCAGTGATGACAGCGTTTAAACTGCTGTGTTTGTTTTAGTAGTTGATGACCGCTAACTTTGATTTTATGAATTTTAGCGATTTGATAGTTGGTGATCGGAGTGTGTAATCACGTTAATTAATTACTGTGCAGAAGAGACTGGTTTCACTGGCTGACATTAAATAGGATGATGTAACACGTGGCTATCGCTGGGCCTATGGAATTGCGGTGGAACGCAATAGTTCCACATTGTCCGGCATGTTTACCTATGTGACGTGGACGGTAGATGGGTGTTGGACACTGTTCGACCGACCGACAAACAGTTGTTTGTTTACACACGTTCTTCTTGTTTCTTTGTTCTTTCTCCAAGTCATCCTTCTCCCTATCTATCACGCATTCACACTATATGTACCGCAATAAAGGCAAGTCTTATGTCTACGGCCATATCACGTTGAAAGCACCGGTTCTCGTCCGATCACCGAAGTTAAGCAACGTCGAGCCCGGTTAGTACTTGGATGGGTGACCGCCTGGGAATACCGGGTGCTGTAGACTTTTTGCTTGCCTACCCGCGTCCTCCTCTATTTTTTCTTCTTTCTACGTGACCCGTTTGATTATTTAAAAAATGCACACGGTCGTTTTATAATTAAGCTGTTCTCATGTTATTGTTTATATTTCTAGTGTGCGCTGATCGTTTACTGTGACAGTGTGATATAACCATACGGAGCCAGGTGTTGTGTGAAATGAGACCAGTGATGACAGCGTTTAAACTGCTGTGTTTGTTTTAGTAGTTGATGACCGCTAACTTTGATTTTATGAATTTTAGCGATTTGATAGTTGGTGATCGGAGTGTGTAATCACGTTAATTAATTACTGTGCAGAAGAGACTGGTTTCACTGGCTGACATTAAATAGGATGATGTAACACGTGGCTATCGCTGGGCCTATGGAATTGCGGTGGAACGCAATAGTTCCACATTGTCCGGCATGTTTACCTATGTGACGTGGACGGTAGATGTGTGTTGGACACTGTTCGACCGACCGACAAACAGTTGTTTCTTTACACACGTTCTTCTTGTTTCTTTGTTCTTTCTCCAAGTCATCCTTCTCCCTATCTATCACGCATTCACACTATATGTACCGCAATAAAGGCAAGTCTTATGTCTACGGCCATATCACGTTGAAAGCACCGGTTCTCGTCAGATCACCGAAGTTAAGCAACGTCGAGCCCGGTTAGTACTTGGATGGGTGACCGCCTGGGAATACCGGGTGCTGTAGACTTTTTGCTTGCCTACCCGCGTCCTCCTCTATTTTTTCTTCTTTCTACGTGACCCGTTTGATTATTTAAAAAATGCACACGGTCGTTTTATAATTAAGCTGTTCTCATGTTATTGTTTATATTTCTAGTGTGCGCTGATCGTTTACTGTGACAGTGTGATATAACCATACGGAGCCAGGTGTTGTGTGAAATGAGACCAGTGATGACAGCGTTTAAACTGCTGTGTTTGTTTTAGTAGTTGATGACCGCTAACTTTGATTTTATGAATTTTAGCGATTTGATAGTTGGTGATCGGAGTGTGTAATCACGTTAATTAATTACTGTGCAGAAGAGACTGGTTTCACTGGCTGACATTAAATAGGATGATGTAACACGTGGCTATCGCTGGGCCTATGGAATTGCGGTGGAACGCAATAGTTTCACATTGTCCGGCATGTTTACCTATGTGACGTGGACGGTAGATGTGTGTTGGACACTGTTCGACCGACCGACAAACAGTTGTTTCTTTACACACGTTCTTCTTGTTTCTTTGTTCTTTCTCCAAGTCATCCTTCTCCCTATCTATCACGCATTCACACTATATGTACCGCAATAAAGGCAAGTATTATGTCTACGGCCATATCACATTGAAAGCACCGGTTCTCGTCCGATCACTGAAGTTAAGCAACGTCGAGCCCGGTTAGTACTTGGATGGGTGACCGCCTGGGAATACCGGGTGCTGTAGACTTTTTGCTTGCCTACCCGCGTCCTCCTCTATTTTTTCTTCTTTCTACGTGACCCGTTTGATTATTTAAAAAATGCACACGGTCGTTTTATAATTAAGCTGTTCTCATGTTATTGTTTATATTTCTAGTGTGCGCTGATCGTTTACTGTGACAGTGTGATATAACCATACGGAGCCAGGTGTTGTGTGAAATGAGACCAGTGATGACAGCGTTTAAACTGCTGTGTTTGTTTTAGTAGTTGATGACCGCTAACTTTGATTTTATGAATTTTAGCGATTTGATAGTTGGTGATCGGAGTGTGTAATCACGTTAATTAATTACTGTGCAGAAGAGACTGGTTTCACTGGCTGACATTAAATAGGATGATGTAACACGTGGCTATCGCTGGGCCTATGGAATTGCGGTGGAACGCAATAGTTCCACATTGTCCGGCATGTTTACCTATGTGACGTGGACGGTAGATGTGTGTTGGACACTGTTCGACCGACCGACAAACAGTTGTTTCTTTACACACGTTCTTCTTGTTTCTTTGTTCTTTCTCCAAGTCATCCTTCTCCCTATCTATCACGCATTCACACTATATGTACCGCAATAAAGGCAAGTCTTATGTCTACGGCCATATCACGTTGAAAGCACCGGTTCTCGTCCGATCACCGAAGTTAAGCAACGTCGAGCCCGGTTAGTACTTGGATGGGTGACCGCCTGGGAATACCGGGTGCTGTAGACTTTTTGCTTGCCTACCCGCGTCCTCCTCTATTTTTTCTTCTTTCTACGTGACCCGTTTGATTATTTAAAAAATGCACACGGTCGTTTTATAATTAAGCTGTTCTCATGTTATTGTTTATATTTCTAGTGTGCGCTGATCGTTTACTGTGACAGTGTGATATAACCATACGGAGCCAGGTGTTGTGTGAAATGAGACCAGTGATGACAGCGTTTAAACTGCTGTGTTTGTTTTAGTAGTTGATGACCGCTAACTTTGATTTTATGAATTTTAGCGATTTGATAGTTGGTGATCGGAGTGTGTAATCACGTTAATTAATTACTGTGCAGAAGAGACTGTTTCACTGGCTGACATTAAATAGGATGATGTAACACGTGGCTATCGCTGGGCCTATGGAATTGCGGTGGAACGCAATAGTTCCACATTGTCCGGCATGTTTACCTATGTGACGTGGACGGTAGATGTGTGTTGGACACTGTTCGACCGACCGACAAACAGTTGTTTCTTTACACACGTTCTTCTTGTTTCTTTGTTCTTTCTCCAAGTCATCCTTCTCCCTATCTATCACGCATTCACACTATATGTACCGCAATAAAGGCAAGTCTTATGTCTACGGCCATATCACGTTGAAAGCACCGGTTCTCGTCCGATCACCGAAGTTAAGCAACGTCGGGCCCGGTTAGTACTTGGATGGGTGACCGCCTGGGAATACCGGGTGCTGTAGACTTTTTGCTTGCCTACCCGCGTCCTCCTCTATTTTTTCTTCTTTCTACGTGACCCGTTTGATTATTTAAAAAATGCACACGGTCGTTTTATAATTAAGCTGTTCTCATGTTATTGTTTATATTTCTAGTGTGCGCTGATCGTTTACTGTGACAGTGTGATATAACCATACGGAGCCAGGTGTTGTGTGAAATGAGACCAGTGATGACAGCGTTTAAACTGCTGTGTTTGTTTTAGTAGTTGATGACCGCTAACTTTGATTTTATGAATTTTAGCGATTTGATAGTTGGTGATCGGAGTGTGTAATCACGTTAATTAATTACTGTGCAGAAGAGACTGGTTTCACTGGCTGACATTAAATAGGATGATGTAACACGTGGCTATCGCTGGGCCTATGGAATTGCGGTGGAACGCAATAGTTCCACATTGTCCGGCATGTTTACCTATGTGACGTGGACGGTAGATGTGTGTTGGACACTGTTCGACCGACCGACAAACAGTTGTTTCTTTACACACGTTCTTCTTGTTTCTTTGTTCTTTCTCCAAGTCATCCTTCTCCCTATCTATCACGCATTCACACTATATGTACCGCAATAAAGGCAAGTCTTATGTCTACGGCCATATCACGTTGAACGCACCGGTTCTCGTCCGATCACCGAAGTTAAGCAACGTCGAGCCCGGTTAGTACTTGGATGGGTGACCGCCTGGGAATACCGGGTGCTGTAGACATTTTGCTTGCCTACCCGCGTCCTCCTCTATTTTTTCTTCTTTCTACGTGACCCGTTTGATTATTTAAAAAATGCAAACGGTCGTTTTATAATTAAGCTGTTCTCATGTTATTGTTTATATTTCTAGTGTGCGCTGATCGTTTACTGTGACAGTGTGATATAACCATACGGAGCCAGGTGTTGTGTGAAATGAGACCAGTGATGACAGCGTTTAAACTGCTGTGTTTGTTTTAGTAGTTGATGACCGCTAACTTTGATTTTATGAATTTTAGCGATTTGATAGTTGGTGATCGGAGTGTGTAATCACGTTAATTAATTACTGTGCAGAAGAGACTGGTTTCACTGGCTGACATTAAATAGGATGATGTAACACGTGGCTATCGCTGGGCCTATGGAATTGCGGTGGAACGCAATAGTTCCACATTGTCCGGCATGTTTACCTATGTGACGTGGACGGTAGATGTGTGTTGGACACTGTTCGACCGACCGACAAACAGTTGTTTGTTTACACACGTTCTTCTTGTTTCTTTGTTCTTTCTCCAAGTCATCCTTCTCCCTATCTATCACGCATTCACACTATATGTACCGCAATAAAGGCAAGTCTTATGTCTACGGCCATATCACGTTGAAAGCACCGGTTCTCGTCCGATCACCGAAGTTAAGCAACGTCGAGCCCGGTTAGTACTTGGATGGGTGACCGCCTGGGAATACCGGGTGCTGTAGACTTTTTGCTTGCCTACCCGCGTCCTCCTCTATTTTTTCTTCTTTCTACGTGACCCGTTTGATTATTTAAAAAATGCACACGGTCGTTTTATAATTAAGCTGTTCTCATGTTATTGTTTATATTTCTAGTGTGCGCTGATCGTTTACTGTGACAGTGTGATATAACCATACGGAGCCAGGTGTTGTGTGAAATGAGACCAGTGATGACAGCGTTTAAACTGCTGTGTTTGTTTTAGTAGTTGATGACCGCTAACTTTGATTTTATGAATTTTAGCGATTTGATAGTTGGTGATCGGAGTGTGTAATCACGTTAATTAATTACTGTGCAGAAGAGACTGGTTTCACTGGCTGACATTAAATAGGATGATGTAACACGTGGCTATCGCTGGGCCTATGGAATTGCGGTGGAACGCAATAGTTCCACATTGTCCGGCATGTTTACCTATGTGACGTGGACGGTAGATGTGTGTTGGACACTGTTCGACCGACCGACAAACAGTTGTTTGTTTACACACGTTCTTCTTGTTTCTTTGTTCTTTCTCCAAGTCATCCTTCTCCCTATCTATCACGCATTCACACTATATGTACCGCAATAAAGGCAAGTCTTATGTCTACGGCCATATCACGTTGAAAGCACCGGTTCTCGTCCGATCACCGAAGTTAAGCAACGTCGAGCCCGGTTAGTACTTGGATGGGTGACCGCCTGGGAATACCGGGTGCTGTAGACTTTTTGCTTGCCTACCCGCGTCCTCCTCTATTTTTTCTTCTTTCTACGTGACCCGTTTGATTATTTAAAAAATGCACACGGTCGTTTTATAATTAAGCTGTTCTCATGTTATTGTTTATATTTCTAGTGTGCGCTGATCGTTTACTGTGACAGTGTGATATAACCATACGGAGCCAGGTGTTGTGTGAAATGAGACCAGTGATGACAGCGTTTAAACTGCTGTGTTTGTTTTAGTAGTTGATGACCGCTAACTTTGATTTTATGAATTTTAGCGATTTGATAGTTGGTGATCGGAGTGTGTAATCACGTTAATTAATTACTGTGCAGAAGAGACTGGTTTCACTGGCTGACATTAAATAGGATGATGTAACACGTGGCTATCGCTGGGCCTATGGAATTGCGGTGGAACGCAATAGTTCCACATTGTCCGGCATGTTTACCTATGTGACGTGGACGGTAGATGTGTGTTGGACACTGTTCGACCGACCGACAAACAGTTGTTTCTTTACACACGTTCTTCTTGTTTCTTTGTTCTTTCTCCAAGTCATCCTTCTCCCTATCTATCACGCATTCACACTATATGTACCGCAATAAAGGCAAGTCTTATGTCTACGGCCATATCACGTTGAAAGCACCGGTTCTCGTCCGATCACCGAAGTTAAGCAACGTCGAGCCCGGTTAGTACTTGGATGGGTGACCGCCTGGGAATACCGGGTGCTGTAGACTTTTTGCTTGACTACCCGCGTCCTCCTCTATTTTTTCTTCTTTCTACGTGACCCGTTTGATTATTTAAAAAATGCACACGGTCGTTTTATAATTAAGCTGTTCTCATGTTATTGTTTATATTTCTAGTGTGCGCTGATCGTTTACTGTGACAGTGTGATATAACCATACGGAGACAGGTGTTGTGTGAAATGAGACCAGTGATGACAGCGTTTAAACTGCTGTGTTTGTTTTAGTAGTTGATGACCGCTAACTTTGATTTTATGAATTTTAGCGATTTGATAGTTGGTGATCGGAGTGTGTAATCACGTTAATTAATTACTGTGCAGAAGAGACTGGTTTCACTGGCTGACATTAAATAGGATGATGTAACACGTGGCTATCGCTGGGCCTATGGAATTGCGGTGGAACGCAATAGTTCCACATTGTCCGGCATGTTTACCTATGTGACGTGGACGGTAGATGTGTGTTGGACACTGTTCGACCGACCGACAAACAGTTGTTTCTTTACACACGTTCTTCTTGTTTCTTTGTTCTTTCTCCAAGTCATCCTTCTCCCTATCTATCACGCATTCACACTATATGTACCGCAATAAAGGCAAGTCTTATGTCTACGGCCATATCACGTTGAAAGCACCGGTTCTCGTCCGATCACCGAAGTTAAGCAACGTCGGGCCCGGTTAGTACTTGGATGGGTGACCGCCTGGGAATACCGGGTGCTGTAGACTTTTTGCTTGCCTACCCGCGTCCTCCTCTATTTTTTCTTCTTTCTACGTGACCCGTTTGATTATTTAAAAAATGCACACGGTCGTTTTATAATTAAGCTGTTCTCATGTTATTGTTTATATTTCTAGTGTGCGCTGATCGTTTACTGTGACAGTGTGATATAACCATACGGAGCCAGGTGTTGTGTGAAATGAGACCAGTGATGACAGCGTTTAAACTGCTGTGTTTGTTTTAGTAGTTGATGACCGCTAACTTTGATTTTATGAATTTTAGCGATTTGATAGTTGGTGATCGGAGTGTGTAATCACGTTAATTAATTACTGTGCAGAAGAGACTGGTTTCACTGGCTGACATTAAATAGGATGATGTAACACGTGGCTATCGCTGGGCCTATGGAATTGCGGTGGAACGCAATAGTTCCACATTGTCCGGCATGTTTACCTATGTGACGTGGACGGTAGATGTGTGTTGGACACTGTTCGACCGACCGACAAACAGTTGTTTCTTTACACACGTTCTTCTTGTTTCTTTGTTCTTTCTCCAAGTCATCCTTCTCCCTATCTATCACGCATTCACACTATATGTACCGCAATAAAGGCAAGTCTTATGTCTACGGCCATATCACGTTGAACGCACCGGTTCTCGTCCGATCACCGAAGTTAAGCAACGTCGAGCCCGGTTAGTACTTGGATGGGTGACCGCCTGGGAATACCGGGTGCTGTAGACATTTTGCTTGCCTACCCGCGTCCTCCTCTGTTTTTTCTTCTTTCTACGTGACCCGTTTGATTATTTAAAAAATGCACACGGTCGTTTTATAATTAAGCTGTTCTCATGTTATTGTTTATATTTCTAGTGTGCGCTGATCGTTTACTGTGACAGTGTGATATAACCATACGGAGCCAGGTGTTGTGTGAAATGAGACCAGTGATGACAGCGTTTAAACTGCTGTGTTTGTTTTAGTAGTTGATGACCGCTAACTTTGATTTTATGAATTTTAGCGATTTGATAGTTGGTGATCGGAGTGTGTAATCACGTTAATTAATTACTGTGCAGAAGAGACTGGTTTCACTGGCTGACATTAAATAGGATGATGTAACACGTGGCTATCGCTGGGCCTATGGAATTGCGGTGGAACGCAATAGTTCCACATTGTCCGGCATGTTTACCTATGTGACGTGGACGGTAGATGTGTGTTGGACACTGTTCGACCGACCGACAAACAGTTGTTTCTTTACACACGTTCTTCTTGTTTCTTTGTTCTTTCTCCAAGTCATCCTTCTCCCTATCTATCACGCATTCACACTATATGTACCGCAATAAAGGCAAGTCTTATGTCTACGGCCATATCACGTTGAAAGCACCGGTTCTCGTCCGATCACCGAAGTTAAGCAACGTCGGGCCCGGTTAGTACTTGGATGGGTGACCGCCTGGGAATACCGGGTGCTGTAGACTTTTTGCTTGCCTACCCGCGTCCTCCTCTATTTTTTCTTCTTTCTACGTGACCCGTTTGATTATTTAAAAAATGCACACGGTCGTTTTATAATTAAGCTGTTCTCATGTTATTGTTTATATTTCTAGTGTGCGCTGATCGTTTACTGTGACAGTGTGATATAACCATACGGAGCCAGGTGTTGTGTGAAATGAGACCAGTGATGACAGCGTTTAAACTGCTGTGTTTGTTTTAGTAGTTGATGACCGCTAACTTTGATTTTATGAATTTTAGCGATTTGATAGTTGGTGATCGGAGTGTGTAATCACGTTAATTAATTACTGTGCAGAAGAGACTGGTTTCACTGGCTGACATTAAATAGGATGATGTAACACGTGGCTATCGCTGGGCCTATGGAATTGCGGTGGAACGCAATAGTTCCACATTGTCCGGCATGTTTACCTATGTGACGTGGACGGTAGATGTGTGTTGGACACTGTTCGACCGACCGACAAACAGTTGTTTCTTTACACACGTTCTTCTTGTTTCTTTGTTCTTTCTCCAAGTCATCCTTCTCCCTATCTATCACGCATTCACACTATATGTACCGCAATAAAGGCAAGTCTTATGTCTACGGCCATATCACGTTGAACGCACCGGTTCTCGTCCGATCACCGAAGTTAAGCAACGTCGAGCCCGGTTAGTACTTGGATGGGTGACCGCCTGGGAATACCGGGTGCTGTAGACATTTTGCTTGCCTACCCGCGTCCTCCTCTATTTTTTCTTCTTTCTACGTGACCCGTTTGATTATTTAAAAAATGCACACGGTCGTTTTATAATTAAGCTGTTCTCATGTTATTGTTTATATTTCTAGTGTGCGCTGATCGTTTACTGTGACAGTGTGATATAACCATACGGAGCCAGGTGTTG
Source organism: Cyrtodaria siliqua (assembly GCA_037043455.1). Taxonomy (NCBI): domain Eukaryota; kingdom Metazoa; phylum Mollusca; class Bivalvia; order Adapedonta; family Hiatellidae; genus Cyrtodaria; species Cyrtodaria siliqua. The sequence continues at coordinate 59,950 of JAWPHD010009474.1, read as the reverse complement.
TGTGAAATGAGACCAGTGATGACAGCGTTTAAACTGATGTGTTTGTTTTAGTAGTTGATGACCGCTAACTTTGATTTTATGAATTTTAGCGATTTGATAGTTGGTGATCGGAGTGTGTAATCACGTTAATTAATTACTGTGCAGAAGAGACTGGTTTCACTGGCTGACATTAAATAGGATGATGTAACACGTGGCTATCGCTGGGCCTATGGAATTGCGGTGGAACGCAATAGTTCCACATTGTCCGGCATGTTTACCTATGTGACGTGGACGGTAGATGTGTGTTGGACACTGTTCGACCGACCGACAAACAGTTGTTTCTTTACACACGTTCTTCTTGTTTCTTTGTTCTTTCTCCAAGTCATCCTTCTCCCTATCTATCACGCATTCACACTATATGTACCGCAATAAAGGCAAGTCTTATGTCTACGGCCATATCACGTTGAACGCACCGGTTCTCGTCCGATCACCGAAGTTAAGCAACGTCGAGCCCGGTTAGTACTTGGATGGGTGACCGCCTGGGAATACCGGGTGCTGTAGACATTTTGCTTGCCTACCCGCGTCCTCCTCTATTTTTTCTTCTTTCTACGTGACCCGTTTGATTATTTAAAAAATGCACACGGTCGTTTTATAATTAAGCTGTTCTCATGTTATTGTTTATATTTCTAGTGTGCGCTGATCGTTTACTGTGACAGTGTGATATAACCATACGGAGCCAGGTGTTGTGTGAAATGAGACCAGTGATGACAGCGTTTAAACTGATGTGTTTGTTTTAGTAGTTGATGACCGCTAACTTTGATTTTATGAATTTTAGCGATTTGATAGTTGGTGATCGGAGTGTGTAATCACGTTAATTAATTACTGTGCAGAAGAGACTGGTTTCACTGGCTGACATTAAATAGGATGATGTAACACGTGGCTATCGCTGGGCCTATGGAATTGCGGTGGAACGCAATAGTTCCACATTGTCCGGCATGTTTACCTATGTGACGTGGACGGTAGATGTGTGTTGGACACTGTTCGACCGACCGACAAACAGTTGTTTCTTTACACACGTTCTTCTTGTTTCTTTGTTCTTTCTCCAAGTCATCCTTTTCCCTATCTATCACGCATTCACACTATATGTACCGCAATAAAGGCAAGTCTTATGTCTACGGCCATATCACGTTGAAAGCACCGGTTCTCGTCCGATCACCGAAGTTAAGCAACGTCGAGCCCGGTTAGTACTTGGATGGGTGACCGCCTGGGAATAGCGGGTGCTGTAGACTTTTTGCTTGCCTACCCGCGTCCTCCTCTATTTTTTCTTCTTTCTACGTGACCCGTTTGATTATTTAAAAAATGCACACGGTCGTTTTATAATTAAGCTGTTCTCATGTTATTGTTTATATTTCTAGTGTGCGCTGATCGTTTACTGTGACAGTGTGATATAACCATACGGAGCCAGGTGTTGTGTGAAATGAGACCAGTGATGACAGCGTTTAAACTGCTGTGTTTGTTTTAGTAGTTGATGACCGCTAACTTTGATTTTATGAATTTTAGCGATTTGATAGTTGGTGATCGGAGTGTGTAATCACGTTAATTAATTACTGTGCAGAAGAGACTGGTTTCACTGGCTGACATTAAATAGGATGATGTAACACGTGGCTATCGCTGGGCCTATGGAATTGCGGTGGAACGCAATAGTTCCACATTGTCCGGCATGTTTACCTATGTGACGTGGACGGTAGATGTGTGTTGGACACTGTTCGACCGACCGACAAACAGTTGTTTCTTTACACACGTTCTTCTTGTTTCTTTGTTCTTTCTCCAAGTCATCCTTCTCCCTATCTATCACGCATTCACACTATATGTACCGCAATAAAGGCAAGTCTTATGTCTACGGCCATATCACGTTGAAAGCACCGGTTCTCGTCCGATCACCGAAGTTAAGCAACGTCGAGCCCGGTTAGTACTTGGATGGGTGACCGCCTGGGAATAGCGGGTGCTGTAGACTTTTTGCTTGCCTACCCGCGTCCTCCTCTATTTTTTCTTCTTTCTACGTGACCCGTTTGATTATTTAAAAAATGCACATGGTCGTTTTATAATTAAGCTGTTCTCATGTTATTGTTTATATTTCTAGTGTGCGCTGATCGTTTACTGTGACAGTGTGATATAACCATACGGAGCCAGGTGTTGTGTGAAATGAGACCAGTGATGACAGCGTTTAAACTGCTGTGTTTGTTTTAGTAGTTGATGACCGCTAACTTTGATTTTATGAATTTTAGCGATTTGATAGTTGGTGATCGGAGTGTGTAATCACGTTAATTAATTACTGTGCAGAAGAGACTGGTTTCACTGGCTGACATTAAATAGGATGATGTAACACGTGGCTATCGCTGGGTCTATGGAATTGCGGTGGAACGCAATAGTTCCACATTGTCCGGCATGTTTACCTATGTGACGTGGACGGTAGATGTGTGTTGGACACTGTTCGACCGACCGACAAACAGTTGTTTCTTTACACACGTTCTTCTTGTTTCTTTGTTCTTTCTCCAAGTCATCCTTCTCCCTATCTATCACGCATTCACACTATATGTACCGCAATAAAGGCAAGACTTATGTCTACGGCCATATCACGTTGAAAGCACCGGTTCTCGTCCGATCACCGAAGTTAAGCAACGTCGAGCCCGGTTAGTACTTGGATGGGTGACCGCCTGGGAATACCGGGTGCTGTAGACTTTTTGCCTGCCTACCCGCGTCCTCCTCTATTTTTTCTTCTTTCTACGTGACCCGTTTGATTATTTAAAAAATGCACACGGTCGTTTTATAATTAAGCTGTTCTCATGTTATTGTTTATATTTCTAGTGTGCGCTGATCGTTTACTGTGACAGTGTGATATAACCATACGGAGCCAGGTGTTGTGTGAAATGAGACCAGTGATGACAGCGTTTAAACTGCTGTGTTTGTTTTAGTAGTTGATGACCGCTAACTTTGATTTTATGAATTTTAGCGATTTGATAGTTGGTGATCGGAGTGTGTAATCACGTTAATTAATTACTGTGCAGAAGAGACTGGTTTCACTGGCTGACATTAAATAGGATGATGTAACACGTGGCTATCGCTGGGCCTATGGAATTGCGGTGGAACGCAATAGTTCCACATTGTCCGGCATGTTTACCTATGTGACGTGGACGGTAGATGTGTGTTGGACACTGTTCGACCGACCGACAAACAGTTGTTTCTTTACACACGTTCTTCTTGTTTCTTTGTTCTTTCTCCAAGTCATCCTTCACCCTATCTATCACGCATTCACACTATATGTACCGCAATAAAGGCAAGTCTTATGTCTACGGCCATATCACGTTGAAAGCACCGGTTCTCGTCCGATCACCGAAGTTAAGCAACGTCGAGCCCGGTTAGTACTTGGATGGGTGACCGCCTGGGAATAGCGGGTGCTGTAGACTTTTTGCTTGCCTACCCGCGTCCTCCTCTATTTTTTCTTCTTTCTACGTGACCCGTTTGATTATTTAAAAAATGCACACGGTCGTTTTATTATTAAGCTGTTCTCATGTTATTGTTTATATTTCTAGTGTGCGCTGATCGTTTACTGTGACAGTGTGATATAACCATACGGAGCCAGGTGTTGTGTGAAATGAGACCAGTGATGACAGCGTTTAAACTGCTGTGTTTGTTTTAGTAGTTGATGACCGCTAACTTTGATTTTATGAATTTTAGCGATTTGATAGTTGGTGATCGGAGTGTGTAATCACGTTAATTAATTACTGTGCAGAAGAGACTGGTTTCACTGGCTGACATTAAATAGGATGATGTAACACGTGGCTATCGCTGGGCCTATGGAATTGCGGTGGAACGCAATAGTTCCACATTGTCCGGCATGTTTACCTATGTGACGTGGACGGTAGATGTGTGTTGGACACTGTTCGACCGACCGACAAACAGTTGTTTCTTTACACACGTTCTTCTTGTTTCTTTGTTCTTTCTCCAAGTCATCCTTCTCCCTATCTATCACGCATTCACACTATATGTACCGCAATAAAGGCAAGTCTTATGTCTACGGCCATATCACGTTGAAAGCACCGGTTCTCGTCCGATCACCGAAGTTAAGCAACGTCGAGCCCGGTTAGTACTTGGATGGGTGACCGCCTGGGAATACCGGGTGCTGTAGACTTTTTGCTTGCCTACCCGCGTCCTCCTCTATTTTTTCTTCTTTCTACGTGACCCGTTTGATTATTTAAAAAATGCACACGGTCGTTTTATAATTAAGCTGTTCTCATGTTATTGTTTATATTTCTAGTGTGCGCTGATCGTTTACTGTGACAGTGTGATATAACCATACGGAGCCAGGTGTTGTGTGAAATGAGACCAGTGATGACAGCGTTTAAACTGCTGTGTTTGTTTTAGTAGTTGATGACCGCTAACTTTGATTTTATGAATTTTAGCGATTTGATAGTTGGTGATCGGAGTGTGTAATCACGTTAATTAATTACTGTGCAGAAGAGACTGGTTTCACTGGCTGACATTAAATAGGATGATGTAACACGTGGCTATCGCTGGGCCTATGGAATTGCGGTGGAACGCAATAGTTCCACATTGTCCGGCATGTTTACCTATGTGACGTGGACGGTAGATGTGTGTTGGACACTGTTCGACCGACCGACAAACAGTTGTTTCTTTACACACGTTCTTCTTGTTTCTTTGTTCTTTCTCCAAGTCATCCTTCTCCCTATCTATCACGCATTCACACTATATGTACCGCAATAAAGGCAAGACTTATGTCTACGGCCATATCACGTTGAAAGCACCGGTTCTCGTCCGATCACCGAAGTTAAGCAACGTCGAGCCCGGTTAGTACTTGGATGGGTGACCGCCTGGGAATAGCGGGTGCTGTAGACTTTTTGCTTGCCTACCCGCGTCCTCCTCTATTTTTTCTTCTTTCTACGTGACCCGTTTGATTATTTAAAAAATGCACACGGTCATTTTATAATTAAGCTGTTCTCATGTTATTGTTTATATTTCTAGTGTGCGCTGATCGTTTACTGTGACAGTGTGATATAACCATACGGAGCCAGGTGTTGTGTGAAATGAGACCAGTGATGACAGCGTTTAAACTGCTGTGTTTGTTTTAGTAGTTGATGACCGCTAACTTTGATTTTATGAATTTTAGCGATTTGATAGTTGGTGATCGGAGTGTGTAATCACGTTAATTAATTACTGTGCAGAAGAGACTGGTTTCACTGGCTGACATTAAATAGGATGATGTAACACGTGGCTATCGCTGGGTCTATGGAATTGCGGTGGAACGCAATAGTTCCACATTGTCCGGCATGTTTACCTATGTGACGTGGACGGTAGATGTGTGTTGGACACTGTTCGACCGACCGACAAACAGTTGTTTCTTTACACACGTTCTTCTTGTTTCTTTGTTCTTTCTCCAAGTCATCCTTCTCCCTATCTATCACGCATTCACACTATATGTACCGCAATAAAGGCAAGACTTATGTCTACGGCCATATCACGTTGAAAGCACCGGTTCTCGTCCGATCACCGAAGTTAAGCAACGTCGAGCCCGGTTAGTACTTGGATGGGTGACCGCCTGGGAATACCGGGTGCTGTAGACTTTTTGCCTGCCTACCCGCGTCCTCCTCTATTTTTTCTTCTTTCTACGTGACCCGTTTGATTATTTAAAAAATGCACACGGTCGTTTTATAATTAAGCTGTTCTCATGTTATTGTTTATATTTCTAGTGTGCGCTGATCGTTTACTGTGACAGTGTGATATAACCATACGGAGCCAGGTGTTGTGTGAAATGAGACCAGTGATGACAGCGTTTAAACTGCTGTGTTTGTTTTAGTAGTTGATGACCGCTAACTTTGATTTTATGAATTTTAGCGATTTGATAGTTGGTGATCGGAGTGTGTAATCACGTTAATTAATTACTGTGCAGAAGAGACTGGTTTCACTGGCTGACATTAAATAGGATGATGTAACACGTGGCTATCGCTGGGCCTATGGAATTGCGGTGGAACGCAATAGTTCCACATTGTCCGGCATGTTTACCTATGTGACGTGGACGGTAGATGTGTGTTGGACACTGTTCGACCGACCGACAAACAGTTGTTTCTTTACACACGTTCTTCTTGTTTCTTTGTTCTTTCTCCAAGTCATCCTTCTCCCTATCTATCACGCATTCACACTATATGTACCGCAATAAAGGCAAGTCTTATGACTACGGCCATATCACGTTGAAAGCACCGGTTCTCGTCCGATCACCGAAGTTAAGCAACGTCGAGCCCGGTTAGTACTTGGATGGGTGACCGCCTGGGAATACCGGGTGCTGTAGACTTTTTGCTTGCCTACCCGCGTCCTCCTCTATTTTTTCTTCTTTCTACGTGACCCGTTTGATTATTTAAAAAATGCACACGGTCGTTTTATAATTAAGCTGTTCTCATGTTATTGTTTATATTTCTAGTGTGCGCTGATCGTTTACTGTGACAGTGTGATATAACCATACGGAGCCAGGTGTTGTGTGAAATGAGACCAGTGATGACAGCGTTTAAACTGCTGTGTTTGTTTTAGTAGTTGATGACCGCTAACTTTGATTTTATGAATTTTAGCGATTTGATAGTTGGTGATCGGAGTGTGTAATCACGTTAATTAATTACTGTGCAGAAGAGACTGGTTTCACTGGCTGACATTAAATAGGATGATGTAACACGTGGCTATCGCTGGGCCTATGGAATTGCGGTGGAACGCAATAGTTCCACATTGTCCGGCATGTTTACCTATGTGACGTGGACGGTAGATGTGTGTTGGACACTGTTCGACCGACCGACAAACAGTTGTTTCTTTACACACGTTCTTCTTGTTTCTTTGTTCTTTCTCCAAGTCATCCTTCTCCCTATCTATCACGCATTCACACTATATGTACCGCAATAAAGGCAAGTCTTATGTCTACGGCCATATCACGTTGAAAGCACCGGTTCTCGTCCGATCACCGAAGTTAAGCAACGTCGAGCCCGGTTAGTACTTGGATGGGTGACCGCCTGGGAATACCGGGTGCTGTAGACTTTTTGCTTGCCTACCCGCGTCCTCCTCTATTTTTTCTTCTTTCTACGTGACCCGTTTGATTATTTAAAAAATGCACACGGTCGTTTTATAATTAAGCTGTTCTCATGTTATTGTTTATATTTCTAGTGTGCGCTGATCGTTTACTGTGACAGTGTGATATAACCATACGGCGCCAGGTGTTGTGTGAAATGAGACCAGTGATGACAGCGTTTAAACTGCTGTGTTTGTTTTAGTAGTTGATGACCGCTAACTTTGATTTTATGAATTTTAGCGATTTGATAGTTGGTGATCGGAGTGTGTAATCACGTTAATTAATTACTGTGCAGAAGAGACTGGTTTCACTGGCTGACATTAAATAGGATGATGTAACACGTGGCTATCGCTGGGCCTATGGAATTGCGGTGGAACGCAATAGTTCCACATTGTCCGGCATGTTTACCTATGTGACGTGGACGGTAGATGTGTGTTGGACACTGTTCGACCGACCGACAAACAGTTGTTTCTTTACACACGTTCTTCTTGTTTCTTTGTTCTTTCTCCAAGTCATCCTTCTCCCTATCTATCACGCATTCACACTATATGTACCGCAATAAAGGCAAGTCTTATGTCTACGGCCATATCACGTTGAAAGCACCGGTTCTCGTCCGATCACCGAAGTTAAGCAACGTCGAGCCCGGTTAGTACTTGGATGGGTGACCGCCTGGGAATACCGGGTGCTGTAGACTTTTTGCTTGCCTACCCGCGTCCTCCTCTATTTTTTCTTCTTTCTACGTGACCCGTTTGATTATTTAAAAAATGCACACGGTCGTTTTATAATTAAGCTGTTCTCATGCTATTGTTTATATTTCTAGTGTGCGCTGATCGTTTACTGTGACAGTGTGATATAACCATACGGAGCCAGGTGTTGTGTGAAATGAGACCAGTGATGACAGCGTTTAAACTGCTGTGTTTGTTTTAGTAGTTGATGACCGCTAACTTTGATTTTATGAATTTTAGCGATTTGATAGTTGGTGATCGGAGTGTGTAATCACGTTAATTAATTACTGTGCAGAAGAGACTGGTTTCACTGGCTGACATTAAATAGGATGATGTAACACGTGGCTATCGCTGGGCCTATGGAATTGCGGTGGAACGCAATAGTTCCACATTGTCCGGAATGTTTACCTATGTGACGTGGACGGTAGATGTGTGTTGGACACTGTTCGACCGACCGACAAACAGTTGTTTCTTTACACACGTTCTTCTTGTTTCTTTGTTCTTTCTCCAAGTCATCCTTCTCCCTATCTATCACGCATTCACACTATATGTACCGCAATAAAGGCAAGTCTTATGTCTACGGCCATATCACGTTGAAAGCACCGGTTCTCGTCCGATCACCGAAGTTAAGCAACGTCGAGCCCGGTTAGTACTTGGATGGGTGACCGCCTGGGAATACCGGGTGCTGTAGACTTTTTGCTTGCCTACCCGCGTCCTCCTCTATTTTTTCTTCTTTCTACGTGACCCGTTTGATTATTTAAAAAATGCACACGGTCGTTTTATAATTAAGCTGTTCTCATGCTATTGTTTATATTTCTAGTGTGCGCTGATCGTTTACTGTGACAGTGTGATATAACCATACGGAGCCAGGTGTTGTGTGAAATGAGACCAGTGATGACAGCGTTTAAACTGCTGTGTTTGTTTTAGTAGTTGATGACCGCTAACTTTGATTTTATGAATTTTAGCGATTTGATAGTTGGTGATCGGAGTGTGTAATCACGTTAATTAATTACTGTGCAGAAGAGACTGGTTTCACTGGCTGACATTAAATAGGATGATGTAACACGTGGCTATCGCTGGGCCTATGGAATTGCGGTGGAACGCAATAGTTCCACATTGTCCGGCATGTTTACCTATGTGACGTGGACGGTAGATGTGTGTTGGACACTGTTCGACCGACCGACAAACAGTTGTTTCTTTACACACGTTCTTCTTGTTTCTTTGTTCTTTCTCCAAGTCATCCTTCTCCCTATCTATCACGCATTCACACTATATGTACCGCAATAAAGGCAAGTCTTATGTCTACGGCCATATCACGTTGAAAGCACCGGTTCTCGTCCGATCACCGAAGTTAAGCAACGTCGAGCCCGGTTAGTACTTGGATGGGTGACCGCCTGGGAATACCGGGTGCTGTAGACTTTTTGCTTGCCTACCCACGTCCTCCTCTATTTTTTCTTCTTTCTACGTGACCCGTTTGATTATTTAAAAAATGCACACGGTCGTTTTATAATTAAGCTGTTCTCATGCTATTGTTTATATTTCTAGTGTGCGCTGATCGTTTACTGTGACAGTGTGATATAACCATACGGAGCCAGGTGTTGTGTGAAATGAGACCAGTGATGACAGCGTTTAAACTGCTGTGTTTGTTTTAGTAGTTGATGACCGCTAACTTTGATTTTATGAATTTTAGCGATTTGATAGTTGGTGATCGGAGTGTGTAATCACGTTAATTAATTACTGTGCAGAAGAGACTGGTTTCACTGGCTGACATTAAATAGGATGATGTAACACGTGGCTATCGCTGGGCCTATGGAATTGCGGTGGAACGCAATAGTTCCACATTGTCCGGCATGTTTACCTATGTGACGTGGACGGTAGATGTGTGTTGGACACTGTTCGACCGACCGACAAACAGTTGTTTCTTTACACACGTTCTTCTTGTTTCTTTGTTCTTTCTCCAAGTCATCCTTCTCCCTATCTATCACGCATTCACACTATATGTACCGCAATAAAGGCAAGTCTTATGTCTACGGCCATATCACGTTGAAAGCACCGGTTCTCGTCCGATCACCGAAGTTAAGCAACGTCGAGCCCGGTTAGTACTTGGATGGGTGACCGCCTGGGAATACCGGGTGCTGTAGACTTTTTGCTTGCCTACCCGCGTCCTCCTCTATTTTTTCTTCTTTCTACGTGACCCGTTTGATTATTTAAAAAATGCACACGGTCGTTTTATAATTAAGCTGTTCTCATGTTATTGTTTATATTTCTAGTGTGCGCTGATCGTTTACTGTGACAGTGTGATATAACCATACGGAGCCAGGTGTTGTGTGAAATGAGACCAGTGATGACAGCGTTTAAACTGCTGTGTTTGTTTTAGTAGTTGATGACCGCTAACTTTGATTTTATGAATTTTAGCGATTTGATAGTTGGTGATCGGAGTGTGTAATCACGTTAATTAATTACTGTGCAGAAGAGACTGGTTTCACTGGCTGACATTAAATAGGATGATGTAACACGTGGCCTATGGAATTGCGGTGGAACGCAATAGTTCCACATTGTCCGGCATGTTTACCTATGTGACGTGGACGGTAGATGTGTGTTGGACACTGTTCGACCGACCGACAAACAGTTGTTTCTTTACACACGTTCTTCTTGTTTCTTTGTTCTTTCTCCAAGTCATCCTTCTCCCTATCTATCACGCATTCACACTATAGACTGTAGAATTTTTGCTTGCCTACCCGCGTCCTCCTCTATTTTTTCTTCTTTCTACGTGACCCGTTTGATTATTTAAAAAATGCACACGGTCGTTTTATAATTAAGCTGTTCTCATGTTATTGTTTATATTTCTAGTGTGCGCTGATCGTTTACTGTGACAGTGTGATATAACCATACGGAGCCAGGTGTTGTGTGAAATGAGACCAGTGATGACAGCGTTTAAACTGCTGTGTTTGTTTTAGTAGTTGATGACCGCTAACTTTGATTTTATGAATTTTAGCGATTTGATAGTTGGTGATCGGAGTGTGTAATCACGTTAATTAATTACTGTGCAGAAGAGACTGGTTTCACTGGCTGACATTAAATAGGATGATGTAACACGTGGCTATCGCTGGGCCTATGGAATTGCGGTGGAACGCAATAGTTCCACATTGTCCGGCATGTTTACCTATGTGACGTGGACGGTAGATGTGTGTTGGACACTGTTCGACCGACCGACAAACAGTTGTTTCTTTACACAACACACGTTCTTCTTGTTTCTTTGTTCTTTCTCCAAGTCATCCTTCTCCCTATCTATCACGCATTCACACTATATGTACCGCAATAAAGGCAAGTCTTATGTCTACGGCCATATCACGTTGAAAGCACCGGTTCTCGTCCGATCACCGAAGTTAAGCAACGTCGAGCCCGGTTAGTACTTGGATGGGTGACCGCCTGGGAATACCGGGTGCTGTAGACTTTTTGCTTGCCTACCCGCGTCCTCCTCTGTTTTTTCTTCTTTCTACGTGACCCGTTTGATTATTTAAAAAATGCACACGGTCGTTTTATAATTAAGCTGTTCTCATGTTATTGTTTATATTTCTAGTGTGCGCTGATCGTTTACTGTGACAGTGTGATATAACCATACGGAGCCAGGTGTTGTGTGAAATGAGACCAGTGATGACAGCGTTTAAACTGCTGTGTTTGTTTTAGTAGTTGATGACCGCTAACTTTGATTTTATGAATTTTAGCGATTTGATAGTTGGTGATCGGAGTGTGTAATCACGTTAATTAATTACTGTGCAGAAGAGACTGGTTTCACTGGCTGACATTAAATAGGATGATGTAACACGTGGCTATCGCTGGGCCTATGGAATTGCGGTGGAACGCAATAGTTCCACATTGTCCGGCATGTTTACCTATGTGACGTGGACGGTAGATGTGTGTTGGACACTGTTCGACCGACCGACAAACAGTTGTTTCTTTACACAACACACGTTCTTCTTGTTTCTTTGTTCTTTCTCCAAGTCATCCTTCTCCCTATCTATCACGCATTCACACTATATGTACCGCAATAAAGGCAAGTCTTATGTCTACGGCCATATCACGTTGAAAGCACCGGTTCTCGTCCGATCACCGAAGTTAAGCAACGTCGAGCCCGGTTAGTACTTGGATGGGTGACCGCCTGGGAATACCGGGTGCTGTAGACTTTTTGCTTGCCTACCCGCGTCCTCCTCTATTTTTTCTTCTTTCTACGTGACCCGTTTGATTATTTAAAAAATGCACACGGTCGTTTTATAATTAAGCTGTTCTCATGTTATTGTTTATATTTCTAGTGTGCGCTGATCGTTTACTGTGACAGTGTGATATAACCATACGGAGCCAGGTGTTGTGTGAAATGAGACCAGTGATGACAGCGTTTAAACTGCTGTGTTTGTTTTAGTAGTTGATGACCGCTAACTTTGATTTTATGAATTTTAGCGATTTGATAGTTGGTGATCGGAGTGTGTAATCACGTTAATTAATTACTGTGCAGAAGAGACTGGTTTCACTGGCTGACATTAAATAGGATGATGTAACACGTGGCTATCGCTGGGCCTATGGAATTGCGGTGGAACGCAATAGTTCCACATTGTCCGGCATGTTTACCTATGTGACGTGGACGGTAGATGTGTGTTGGACACTGTTCGACCGACCGACAAACAGTTGTTTCTTTACACAACACACGTTCTTCTTGTTTCTTTGTTCTTTCTCCAAGTCATCCTTCTCCCTATCTATCGCGCATTCACACTATATGAACCGCAATAAAGGCAAGTCTTATGTCTACGGCCATATCACGTTGAAAGCACCGGTTCTCGTCCGATCACCGAAGTTAAGCAACGTCGAGCCCGGTTAGTACTTGGATGGGTGACCGCCTGGGAATACCGGGTGCTGTAGACTTTTTGCTTGCCTACCCGCGTCCTCCTCTATTTTTTCTTCTTTCTACGTGACCCGTTTGATTATTTAAAAAATGCACACGGTCGTTTTATAATTAAGCTGTTCTCATGTTATTGTTTATATTTCTAGTGTGCGCTGATCGTTTACTGTGACAGTGTGATATAACCATACGGAGCCAGGTGTTGTGTGAAATGAGACCAGTGATGACAGCGTTTAAACTGCTGTGTTTGTTTTAGTAGTTGATGACCGCTAACTTTGATTTTATGAATTTTAGCGATTTGATAGTTGGTGATCGGAGTGTGTAATCACGTTAATTAATTACTGTGCAGAAGAGACTGGTTTCACTGGCTGACATTAAATAGGATGATGTAACACGTGGCTATCGCTGGGCCTATGGAATTGCGGTGGAACGCAACAGTTCCACATTGTCCGGCATGTTTACCTATGTGACGTGGACGGTAGATGTGTGTTGGACACTGTTCGACCGACAGACAAACAGTTGTTTCTTTACACACGTTCTTCTTGTTTCTTTGTTCTTTCTCCAAGTCATCCTTCTCCCTATCTATCACGCATTCACACTATATGTACCGCAATAAAGGCAAGTCTTATGTCTACGGCCATATCACGTTGAAAGCACCGGTTCTCGTCCGATCACCGAAGTTAAGCAACGTCGAGCCCGGTTAGTACTTGGATGGGTGACCGCCTGGGAATACCGGGTGCTGTAGACTTTTTGCTTGCCTACCCGCGTCCTCCTCTATTTTTTCTTCTTTCTACGTGACCCGTTTGATTATTTAAAAAATGCACACGGTCGTTTTATAATTAAGCTGTTCTCATGCTATTGTTTATATTTCTAGTGTGCGCTGATCGTTTACTGTGACAGTGTGATATAACCATACGGAGCCAGGTGTTGTGTGAAATGAGACCAGTGATGACAGCGTTTAAACTGCTGTGTTTGTTTTAGTAGTTGATGACCGCTAACTTTGATTTTATGAATTTTAGCGATTTGATAGTTGGTGATCGGAGTGTGTAATCACGTTAATTAATTACTGTGCAGAAGAGACTGGTTTCACTGGCTGACATTAAATAGGATGATGTAACACGTGGCTATCGCTGGGCCTATGGAATTGCGGTGGAACGCAATAGTTCCACATTGTCCGGCATGTTTACCTATGTGACGTGGACGGTAGATGTGTGTTGGACACTGTTCGACCGACCGACAAACAGTTGTTTCTTTACACACGTTCTTCTTGTTTCTTTGTTCTTTCTCCAAGTCATCCTTCTCCCTATCTATCACGCATTCACACTATATGTACCGCAATAAAGGCAAGTCTTATGTCTACGGCCATATCACGTTGAAAGCACCGGTTCTCGTCCGATCACCGAAGTTAAGCAACGTCGAGCCCGGTTAGTACTTGGATGGGTGACCGCCTGGGAATACCGGGTGCTGTAGACCTTTTGCTTGCCTACCCGCGTCCTCCTCTATTTTTTCTTCTTTCTACGTGACCCGTTTGATTATTTAAAAAATGCACACGGTTGTTTTATAATTAAGCTGTTCTCATGCTATTGTTTATATTTCTAGTGTGCGCTGATCGTTTACTGTGACAGTGTGATATAACCATACGGAGCCAGGTGTTGTGTGAAATGAGACCAGTGATGACAGCGTTTAAACTGCTGTGTTTGTTTTAGTAGTTGATGACCGCTAACTTTGATTTTATGAATTTTAGCGATTTGATAGTTGGTGATCGGAGTGTGTAATCACGTTAATTAATTACTGTGCAGAAGAGACTGGTTTCACTGGCTGACATTAAATAGGATGATGTAACACGTGGCTATCGCTGGGCCTATGGAATTGCGGTGGAACGCAATAGTTCCACATTGTCCGGCATGTTTACCTATGTGACGTGGACGGTAGATGTGTGTTGGACACTGTTCGACCGACCGAAAAACAGTTGTTTCTTTACACAACACACGTTCTTCTTGTTTCTTTGTTCTTTCTCCAAGTCATCCTTCTCCCTATCTATCACGCATTCACACTATATGTACCGCAATAAAGGCAAGTCTTATGTCTACGGCCATATCACGTTGAAAGCACCGGTTCTCGTCCGATCACCGAAGTTAAGCAACGTCGAGCCCGGTTAGTACTTGGATGGGTGACCGCCTGGGAATACCGGGTGCTGTAGACTTTTTGCTTGCCTACCCGCGTCCTCCTCTATTTTTTCTTCTTTCTACGTGACCCGTTTGATTATTTAAAAAATGCACACGGTCGTTTTATAATTAAGCTGTTCTCATGTTATTGTTTATATTTCTAGTGTGCGCTGATCGTTTACTGTGACAGTGTGATATAACCATACGGAGCCAGGTGTTGTGTGAAATGAGACCAGTGATGACAGCGTTTAAACTGCTGTGTTTGTTTTAGTAGTTGATGACCGCTAACTTTGATTTTATGAATTTTAGCGATTTGATAGTTGGTGATCGGAGTGTGTAATCACGTTAATTAATTACTGTGCAGAAGAGACTGGTTTCACTGGCTGACATTAAATAGGATGATGTAACACGTGGCTATCGCTGGGCCTATGGAATTGCGGTGGAACGCAATAGTTCCACATTGTCCGGCATGTTTACCTATGTGACGTGGACGGTAGATGTGTGTTGGACACTGTTCGACCGACCGACAAACAGTTGTTTCTTTACACACGTTCTTCTTGTTTCTTTGTTCTTTCTCCAAGTCATCCTTCTCCCTATCTATCACGCATTCACACTATATGTACCGCAATAAAGGCAAGTCTTATGTCTACGGCCATATCACGTTGAAAGCACCGGTTCTCGTCCGATCACCGAAGTTAAGCAACGTCGAGCCCGGTTAGTACTTGGATGGGTGACCGCCTGGGAATACCGGGTGCTGTAGACTTTTTGCTTGCCTACCCGCGTCCTCCTCTATTTTTTCTTCTTTCTACGTGACCCGTTTGATTATTTAAAAAATGCACACGGTCGTTTTATAATTAAGCTGTTCTCATGTTATTGTTTATATTTCTAGTGTGCGCTGATCGTTTACTGTGACAGTGTGATATAACCATACGGAGCCAGGTGTTGTGTGAAATGAGACCAGTGATGACAGCGTTTAAACTGCTGTGTTTGTTTTAGTAGTTGATGACCGCTAACTTTGATTTTATGAATTTTAGCGATTTGATAGTTGGTGATCGGAGTGTGTAATCACGTTAATTAATTACTGTGCAGAAGAGACTGGTTTCACTGGCTGACATTAAATAGGATGATGTAACACGTGGCTATCGCTGGGCCTATGGAATTGCGGTGGAACGCAATAGTTCCACATTGTCCGGCATGTTTACCTATGTGACGTGGACGGTAGATGTGTGTTGGACACTGTTCGACCGACCGAAAAACAGTTGTTTCTTTACACAACACACGTTCTTCTTGTTTCTTTGTTCTTTCTCCAAGTCATCCTTCTCCCTATCTATCACGCATTCACACTATATGTACCGCAATAAAGGCAAGTCTTATGTCTACGGCCATATCACGTTGAAATCACCGGTTCTCGTCCGATCACCGAAGTTAAGCAACGTCGAGCCCGGTTAGTACTTGGATGGGTGACCGCCTGGGAATACCGGGTGCTGTAGACTTTTTGCTTGCCTACCCGCGTCCTCCTCTATTTTTTCTTCTTTCTACGTGACCCGTTTGATTATTTAAAAAATGCACACGGTCGTTTTATAATTAAGCTGTTCTCATGTTATTGTTTATATTTCTAGTGTGCGCTGATCGTTTACTGTGACAGTGTGATATAACCATACGGAGCCAGGTGTTGTGTGAAATGAGACCAGTGATGACAGCGTTTAAACTGCTGTGTTTGTTTTAGTAGTTGATGACCGCTAACTTTGATTTTATGAATTTTAGCGATTTGATAGTTGGTGATCGGAGTGTGTAATCACGTTAATTAATTACTGTGCAGAAGAGACTGGTTTCACTGGCTGACATTAAATAGGATGATGTAACACGTGGCTATCGCTGGGCCTATGGAATTGCGGTGGAACGCAATAGTTCCACATTGTCCGGCATGTTTACCTATGTGACGTGGACGGTAGATGTGTGTTGGACACTGTTCGACCGACCGACAAACAGTTGTTTCTTTACACACGTTCTTCTTGTTTCTTTGTTCTTTCTCCAAGTCATCCTTCTCCCTATCTATCACGCATTCACACTATATGTACCGCAATAAAGGCAAGTCTTATGTCTACGGCCATATCACGTTGAAAGCACCGGTTCTCGTCCGATCACCGAAGTTAAGCAACGTCGAGCCCGGTTAGTACTTGGATGGGTGACCGCCTGGGAATACCGGGTGCTGTAGACTTTTTGCTTGCCTACCCGCGTCCTCCTCTATTTTTTCTTCTTTCTACGTGACCCGTTTGATTATTTAAAAAATGCACACGGTCGTTTTATAATTAAGCTGTTCTCATGTTATTGTTTATATTTCTAGTGTGCGCTGATCGTTTACTGTGACAGTGTGATATAACCATACGGAGCCAGGTGTTGTGTGAAATGAGACCAGTGATGACAGCGTTTAAACTGCTGTGTTTGTTTTAGTAGTTGATGACCGCTAACTTTGATTTTATGAATTTTAGCGATTTGATAGTTGGTGATCGGAGTGTGTAATCACGTTAATTAATTACTGTGCAGAAGAGACTGGTTTCACTGGCTGACATTAAATAGGATGATGTAACACGTGGCTATCGCTGGGCCTATGGAATTGCGGTGGAACGCAACAGTTCCACATTGTCCGGCATGTTTACCTATGTGACGTGGACGGTAGATGTTTGTTGGACACTGTTCGACCGACCGACAAACAGTTGTTTCTTTACACACGTTCTTCTTGTTTCTTTGTTCTTTCTCCAAGTCATCCTTCTCCCTATCTATCACGCATTTACACTATATGTACCGCAATAAAGGCAAGTCTTATGTCTACGGCCATATCACGTTGAAAGCACCGGTTCTCGTCCGATCACCGAAGTTAAGCAACGTCGAGCCCGGTTAGTACTTGGATGGGTGACCGCCTGGGAATACCGGGTGCTGTAGACTTTTTGCTTGCCTACCCGCGTCCTCCTCTATTTTTTCTTCTTTCTACGTGACCCGTTTGATTATTTAAAAAATGCACACGGTCGTTTTATAATTAAGCTGTTCTCATGTTATTGTTTATATTTCTAGTGTGCGCTGATCGTTTACTGTGACAGTGTGATATAACCATACGGAGCCAGGTGTTGTGTGAAATGAGACCAGTGATGACAGCGTTTAAACTGCTGTGTTTGTTTTAGTAGTTGATGACCGCTAACTTTGATTTTATGAATTTTAGCGATTTGATAGTTGGTGATCGGAGTGTGTAATCACGTTAATTAATTACTGTGCAGAAGAGACTGGTTTCACTGGCTGACATTAAATAGGATGATGTAACACGTGGCTATCGCTGGGCCTATGGAATTGCGGTGGAACGCAACAGTTCCACATTGTCCGGCATGTTTACCTATGTGACATGGACGGTAGATGTGTGTTGGACACTGTTCGACCGACCGACAAACAGTTGTTTCTTTACACACGTTCTTCTTGTTTCTTTGTTCTTTCTCCAAGTCATCCTTCTCCCTATCTATCACGCATTCACACTATATGTACCGCAATAAAGGCAAGTCTTATGTCTACGGCCATATCACGTTGAAAGCACCGGTTCTCGTCCGATCACCGAAGTTAAGCAACGTCGAGCCCGGTTAGTACTTGGATGGGTGACCGCCTGGGAATACCGGGTGCTGTAGACTTTTTGCTTGCCTACCCGCGTCCTCCTCTATTTTTTCTTCTTTCTACGTGACCCGTTTGATTATTTAAAAAATGCACACGGTCGTTTTATAATTAAGCTGTTCTCATGTTATTGTTTATATTTCTAGTGTGCGCTGATCGTTTACTGTGACAGTGTGATATAACCATACGGAGCCAGGTGTTGTGTGAAATGAGACCAGTGATGACAGCGTTTAAACTGCTGTGTTTGTTTTAGTAGTTGATGACCGCTAACTTTGATTTTATGAATTTTAGCGATTTGATAGTTGGTGATCGGAGTGTGTAATCACGTTAATTAATTACTAGGCAGAAGAGACTGGTTTCACTGGCTGACATTAAATAGGATGATGTAACACGTGGCTATCGCTGGGCCTATGGAATTGCGGTGGAACGCAATAGTTCCACATTGTCCGGCATGTTTACCTATGTGACGTGGACGGTAGATGTGTGTTGGACACTGTTCGACCGACCGACAAACAGTTGTTTCTTTACACACGTTCTTCTTGTTTCTTTGTTCTTTCTCCAAGTCATCCTTCTCCCTATCTATCACGCATTCACACTATATGTACCGCAATAAAGGCAAGTCTTATGTCTACGGCCATATCACGTTGAAAGCACCGGTTCTCGTCCGATCACCGAAGTTAAGCAACGTCGAGCCCGGTTAGTACTTGGATGGGTGACCGCCTGGGAATACCGGGTGCTGTAGACTTTTTGCTTGCCTACCCGCGTCCTCCTCTATTTTTTCTTCTTTCTACGTGACCCGTTTGATTATTTAAAAAATGCACACGGTCGTTTTATAATTAAGCTGTTCTCATGTTATTGTTTATATTTCTAGTGTGCGCTGATCGTTTACTGTGACAGTGTGATATAACCATACGGAGCCATGTGTTGTGTGAAATGAGACCAGTGATGACAGCGTTTAAACTGCTGTGTTTGTTTTAGTAGTTGATTACCGCTAACTTTGATTTTATGAATTTTAGCGATTTGATAGTTGGTGATCGGAGTGTGTAATCACGTTAATTAATTACTGTGCAGAAGAGACTGGTTTCACTGGCTGACATTAAATAGGATGATGTAACACGTGGCTATCGCTGGGCCTATGGAATTGCGGTGGAACGCAATAGTTCCACATTGTCCGGCATGTTTACCTATGTGACGTGGACGGTAGATGTGTGTTGGACACTGTTCGACCGACCGACAAACAGTTGTTTCTTTACACAACACACGTTCTTCTTGTTTCTTTGTTCTTTCTCCAAGTCATCCTTCTCCCTATCTATCACGCATTCACACTATATGTACCGCAATAAAGGCAAGTCTTATGTCTACGGCCATATCACGTTGAAAGCACCGGTTCTCGTCCGATCACCGAAGTTAAGCAACGTCGAGCCCGGTTAGTACTTGGATGGGTGACCGCCTGGGAATACCGGGTGCTGTAGACTTTTTGCTTGCCTACCCGCGTCCTCCTCTATTTTTTCTTCTTTCTACGTGACCCGTTTGATTATTTAAAAAATGCACACGGTCGTTTTATAATTAAGCTGTTCTCATGTTATTGTTTATATTTCTAGTGTGCGCTGATCGTTTACTGTGACAGTGTGATATAACCATACGGAGCCAGGTGTTGTGTGAAATGAGACCAGTGATGACAGCGTTTAAACTGCTGTGTTTGTTTTAGTAGTTGATGACCGCTAACTTTGATTTTATGAATTTTAGCGATTTGATAGTTGGTGATCGGAGTGTGTAATCACGTTAATTAATTACTGTGCAGAAGAGACTGGTTTCACTGGCTGACATTAAATAGGATGATGTAACACGTGGCTATCGCTGGGCCTATGGAATTGCGGTGGAACGCAACAGTTCCACATTGTCCGGCATGTTTACCTATGTGACGTGGACGGTAGATGTGTGTTGGACACTGTTCGACCGACAGACAAACAGTTGTTTCTTTACACACGTTCTTCTTGTTTCTTTGTTCTTTCTCCAAGTCATCCTTCTCCCTATCTATCACGCATTCACACTATATGTACCGCAATAAAGGCAAGTCTTATGTCTACGGCCATATCACGTTGAAAGCACCGGTTCTCGTCCGATCACCGAAGTTAAGCAACGTCGAGCCCGGTTAGTACTTGGATGGGTGACCGCCTGGGAATACCGGGTGCTGTAGACTTTTTGCTTGCCTACCCGCGTCCTCCTCTATTTTTTCTTCTTTCTACGTGACCCGTTTGATTATTTAAAAAATGCACACGGTCGTTTTATAATTAAGCTGTTCTCATGCTATTGTTTATATTTCTAGTGTGCGCTGATCGTTTACTGTGACAGTGTGATATAACCATACGGAGCCAGGTGTTGTGTGAAATGAGACCAGTGATGACAGCGTTTAAACTGCTGTGTTTGTTTTAGTAGTTGATGACCGCTAACTTTGATTTTATGAATTTTAGCGATTTGATAGTTGGTGATCGGAGTGTGTAATCACGTTAATTAATTACTGTGCAGAAGAGACTGGTTTCACTGGCTGACATTAAATAGGATGATGTAACACGTGGCTATCGCTGGGCCTATGGAATTGCGGTGGAACGCAATAGTTCCACATTGTCCGGCATGTTTACCTATGTGACGTGGACGGTAGATGTGTGTTGGACACTGTTCGACCGACCGACAAACAGTTGTTTCTTTACACACGTTCTTCTTGTTTCTTTGTTCTTTCTCCAAGTCATCCTTCTCCCTATCTATCACGCATTCACACTATATGTACCGCAATAAAGGCAAGTCTTATGTCTACGGCCATATCACGTTGAAAGCACCGGTTCTCGTCCGATCACCGAAGTTAAGCAACGTCGAGCCCGGTTAGTACTTGGATGGGTGACCGCCTGGGAATACCGGGTGCTGTAGACTTTTTGCTTGCCTACCCGCGTCCTCCTCTATTTTTTCTTCTTTCTACGTGACCCGTTTGATTATTTAAAAAATGCACACGGTCGTTTTATAATTAAGCTGTTCTCATGCTATTGTTTATATTTCTAGTGTGCGCTGATCGTTTACTGTGACAGTGTGATATAACCATACGGAGCCAGGTGTTGTGTGAAATGAGACCAGTGATGACAGCGTTTAAACTGCTGTGTTTGTTTTAGTAGTTGATGACCGCTAACTTTGATTTTATGAATTTTAGCGATTTGATAGTTGGTGATCGGAGTGTGTAATCACGTTAATTAATTACTGTGCAGAAGAGACTGGTTTCACTGGCTGACATTAAATAGGATGATGTAACACGTGGCTATCGCTGGGCCTATGGAATTGCGGTGGAACGCAATAGTTCCACATTGTCCGGCATGTTTACCTATGTGACGTGGACGGTAGATGTGTGTTGGACACTGTTCGACCGACCGACAAACAGTTGTTTCTTTACACACGTTCTTCTTGTTTCTTTGTTCTTTCTCCAAGTCATCCTTCTCCCTATCTATCACGCATTCACACTATATGTACCGCAATAAAGGCAAGTCTTATGTCTACGGCCATATCACGTTGAAAGCACCGGTTCTCGTCCGATCACCGAAGTTAAGCAACGTCGAGCCCGGTTAGTACTTGGATGGGTGACCGCCTGGGAATACCGGGTGCTGTAGACCTTTTGCTTGCCTACCCGCGTCCTCCTCTATTTTTTCTTCTTTCTACGTGACCCGTTTGATTATTTAAAAAATGCACACGGTCGTTTTATAATTAAGCTGTTCTCATGCTATTGTTTATATTTCTAGTGTGCGCTGATCGTTTACTGTGACAGTGTGATATAACCATACGGAGCCAGGTGTTGTGTGAAATGAGACCAGTGATGACAGCGTTTAAACTGCTGTGTTTGTTTTAGTAGTTGATGACCGCTAACTTTGATTTTATGAATTTTAGCGATTTGATAGTTGGTGATCGGAGTGTGTAATCACGTTAATTAATTACTGTGCAGAAGAGACTGGTTTCACTGGCTGACATTAAATAGGATGATGTAACACGTGGCTATCGCTGGGCCTATGGAATTGCGGTGGAACGCAATAGTTCCACATTGTCCGGCATGTTTACCTATGTGACGTGGACGGTAGATGTGTGTTGGACACTGTTCGACCGACCGACAAACAGTTGTTTCTTTACACACGTTCTTCTTGTTTCTTTGTTCTTTCTCCAAGTCATCCTTCTCCCTATCTATCACGCATTCACACTATATGTACCGCAATAAAGGCAAGTCTTATGTCTACGGCCATATCACGTTGAAAGCACCGGTTCTCGTCCGATCACCGAAGTTAAGCAACGTCGAGCCCGGTTAGTACTTGGATGGGTGACCGCCTGGGAATACCGGGTGCTGTAGACCTTTTGCTTGCCTACCCGCGTCCTCCTCTATTTTTTCTTCTTTCTACGTGACCCGTTTGATTATTTAAAAAATGCACACGGTCGTTTTATAATTAAGCTGTTCTCATGTTATTGTTTATATTTCTAGTGTGCGCTGATCGTTTACTGTGACAGTGTGATATAACCATACGGAGCCAGGTGTTGTGTGAAATGAGACCAGTGATGACAGCGTTTAAACTGCTGTGTTTGTTTTAGTAGTTGATGACCGCTAACTTTGATTTTATGAATTTTAGCGATTTGATAGTTGGTGATCGGAGTGTGTAATCACGTTAATTAATTACTGTGCAGAAGAGACTGGTTTCACTGGCTGACATTAAATAGGATGATGTAACACGTGGCTATCGCTGGGCCTATGGAATTGCGGTGGAACGCAATAGTTCCACATTGTCCGGCATGTTTACCTATGTGACGTGGACGGTAGATGTGTGTTGGACACTGTTCGACCGACCGACAAACAGTTGTTTCTTTACACAACACACGTTCTTCTTGTTTCTTTGTTCTTTCTCCAAGTCATCCTTCTCCCTATCTATCACGCATTCACACTATATGTACCGCAATAAAGGCAAGTCTTATGTCTACGGCCATATCACGTTGAAAGCACCGGTTCTCGTCCGATCACCGAAGTTAAGCAACGTCGAGCCCGGTTAGTACTTGGATGGGTGACCGCCTGGGAATACCGGGTGCTGTAGACTTTTTGCTTGCCTACCCGCGTCCTCCTCTATTTTTTCTTCTTTCTACGTGACCCGTTTGATTATTTAAAAAATGCACACGGTCGTTTTATAATTAAGCTGTTCTCATGTTATTGTTTATATTTCTAGTGTGCGCTGATCGTTTACTGTGACAGTGTGATATAACCATACGGAGCCAGGTGTTGTGTGAAATGAGACCAGTGATGACAGCGTTTAAACTGCTGTGTTTGTTTTAGTAGTTGATTACCGCTAACTTTGATTTTATGAATTTTAGCGATTTGATAGTTGGTGATCGGAGTGTGTAATCACGTTAATTAATTACTGTGCAGAAGAGACTGGTTTCACTGGCTGACATTAAATAGGATGATGTAACACGTGGCTATCGCTGGGCCTATGGAATTGCGGTGGAACGCAATAGTTCCACATTGTCCGGCATGTTTACCTATGTGACGTGGACGGTAGATGTGTGTTGGACACTGTTCGACCGACCGACAAACAGTTGTTTCTTTACACACGTTCTTCTTGTTTCTTTGTTCTTTCTCCAAGTCATCCTTCTCCCTATCTATCACGCATTCACACTATATGTACCGCAATAAAGGCAAGTCTTATGTCTACGGCCATATCACGTTGAAAGCACCGGTTCTCGTCCGATCACCGAAGTTAAGCAACGTCGAGCCCGGTTAGTACTTGGATGGGTGACCGCCTGGGAATACCGGGTGCTGTAGACTTTTTGCTTGCCTACCCGCGTCCTCCTCTATTTTTTCTTCTTTCTACGTGACCCGTTTGATTATTTAAAAAATGCACACGGTCGTTTTATAATTAAGCTGTTCTCATGTTATTGTTTATATTTCTAGTGTGCGCTGATCGTTTACTGTGACAGTGTGATATAACCATACGGAGCCAGGTGTTGTGTGAAATGAGACCAGTGATGACAGCGTTTAAACTGCTGTGTTTGTTTTAGTAGTTGATGACCGCTAACTTTGATTTTATGAATTTTAGCGATTTGATAGTTGGTGATCGGAGTGTGTAACCACGTTAATTAATTACTGTGCAGAAGAGACTGGTTTCACTGGCTGACATTAAATAGGATGATGTAACACGTGGCTATCGCTGGGCCTATGGAATTGCGGTGGAACGCAACAGTTCCACATTGTCCGGCATGTTTACCTATGTGACGTGGACGGTAGATGTTTGTTGGACACTGTTCGACCGACCGACAAACAGTTGTTTCTTTACACACGTTCTTCTTGTTTCTTTGTTCTTTCTCCAAGTCATCCTTCTCCCTATCTATCACGCATTCACACTATATGTACCGCAATAAAGGCAAGTCTTATGTCTACGGCCATATCACGTTGAAAGCACCGGTTCTCGTCCGATCACCGAAGTTAAGCAACGTCGAGCCCGGTTAGTACTTGGATGGGTGACCGCCTGGGAATACCGGGTGCTGTAGACCTTTTGCTTGCCTACCCGCGTCCTCCTCTATTTTTTCTTCTTTCTACGTGACCCGTTTGATTATTTAAAAAATGCACACGGTCGTTTTATAATTAAGCTGTTCTCATGCTATTGTTTATATTTCTAGTGTGCGCTGATCGTTTACTGTGACAGTGTGATATAACCATACGGAGCCAGGTGTTGTGTGAAATGAGACCAGTGATGACAGCGTTTAAACTGCTGTGTTTGTTTTAGTAGTTGATGACCGCTAACTTTGATTTTATGAATTTTAGCGATTTGATAGTTGGTGATCGGAGTGTGTAATCACGTTAATTAATTACTGTGCAGAAGAGACTGGTTTCACTGGCTGACATTAAATAGGATGATGTAACACGTGGCTATCGCTGGGCCTATGGAATTGCGGTGGAACGCAATAGTTCCACATTGTCCGGCATGTTTACCTATGTGACGTGGACGGTAGATGTGTGTTGGACACTGTTCGACCGACCGACAAACAGTTGTTTCTTTACACACGTTCTTCTTGTTTCTTTGTTCTTTCTCCAAGTCATCCTTCTCCCTATCTATCACGCATTCACACTATATGTACCGCAATAAAGGCAAGTCTTATGTCTACGGCCATATCACGTTGAAAGCACCGGTTCTCGTCCGATCACCGAAGTTAAGCAACGTCGAGCCCGGTTAGTACTTGGATGGGTGACCGCCTGGGAATACCGGGTGCTGTAGACCTTTTGCTTGCCTACCCGCGTCCTCCTCTATTTTTTCTTCTTTCTACGTGACCCGTTTGATTATTTAAAAAATGCACACGGTCGTTTTATAATTAAGCTGTTCTCATGTTATTGTTTATATTTCTAGTGTGCGCTGATCGTTTACTGTGACAGTGTGATATAACCATACGGAGCCAGGTGTTGTGTGAAATGAGACCAGTGATGACAGCGTTTAAACTGCTGTGTTTGTTTTAGTAGTTGATGACCGCTAACTTTGATTTTATGAATTTTAGCGATTTGATAGTTGGTGATCGGAGTGTGTAATCACGTTAATTAATTACTGTGCAGAAGAGACTGGTTTCACTGGCTGACATTAAATAGGATGATGTAACACGTGGCTATCGCTGGGCCTATGGAATTGCGGTGGAACGCAATAGTTCCACATTGTCCGGCATGTTTACCTATGTGACGTGGACGGTAGATGTGTGTTGGACACTGTTCGACCGACCGACAAACAGTTGTTTCTTTACACAACACACGTTCTTCTTGTTTCTTTGTTCTTTCTCCAAGTCATCCTTCTCCCTATCTATCACGCATTCACACTATATGTACCGCAATAAAGGCAAGTCTTATGTCTACGGCCATATCACGTTGAAAGCACCGGTTCTCGTCCGATCACCGAAGTTAAGCAACGTCGAGCCCGGTTAGTACTTGGATGGGTGACCGCCTGGGAATACCGGGTGCTGTAGACTTTTTGCTTGCCTACCCGCGTCCTCCTCTATTTTTTCTTCTTTCTACGTGACCCGTTTGATTATTTAAAAAATGCACACGGTCGTTTTATAATTAAGCTGTTCTCATGTTATTGTTTATATTTCTAGTGTGCGCTGATCGTTTACTGTGACAGTGTGATATAACCATACGGAGCCAGGTGTTGTGTGAAATGAGACCAGTGATGACAGCGTTTAAACTGCTGTGTTTGTTTTAGTAGTTGATTACCGCTAACTTTGATTTTATGAATTTTAGCGATTTGATAGTTGGTGATCGGAGTGTGTAATCACGTTAATTAATTACTGTGCAGAAGAGACTGGTTTCACTGGCTGACATTAAATAGGATGATGTAACACGTGGCTATCGCTGGGCCTATGGAATTGCGGTGGAACGCAATAGTTCCACATTGTCCGGCATGTTTACCTATGTGACGTGGACGGTAGATGTGTGTTGGACACTGTTCGACCGACCGACAAACAGTTGTTTCTTTACACACGTTCTTCTTGTTTCTTTGTTCTTTCTCCAAGTCATCCTTCTCCCTATCTATCACGCATTCACACTATATGTACCGCAATAAAGGCAAGTCTTATGTCTACGGCCATATCACGTTGAAAGCACCGGTTCTCGTCCGATCACCGAAGTTAAGCAACGTCGAGCCCGGTTAGTACTTGGATGGGTGACCGCCTGGGAATACCGGGTGCTGTAGACTTTTTGCTTGCCTACCCGCGTCCTCCTCTATTTTTTCTTCTTTCTACGTGACCCGTTTGATTATTTAA
The DNA here is from genome assembly GCA_037043455.1 of Cyrtodaria siliqua. Lineage (NCBI taxonomy): Eukaryota > Metazoa > Mollusca > Bivalvia > Adapedonta > Hiatellidae > Cyrtodaria > Cyrtodaria siliqua. The sequence goes on along the minus strand of JAWPHD010009474.1, from coordinate 32,620 downwards.
AAAATGCACACGGTCGTTTTATAATTAAGCTGTTCTCATGTTATTGTTTATATTTCTAGTGTGCGCTGATCGTTTACTGTGACAGTGTGATATAACCATACGGAGCCAGGTGTTGTGTGAAATGAGACCAGTGATGACAGCGTTTAAACTGCTGTGTTTGTTTTAGTAGTTGATGACCGCTAACTTTGATTTTATGAATTTTAGCGATTTGATAGTTGGTGATCGGAGTGTGTAACCACGTTAATTAATTACTGTGCAGAAGAGACTGGTTTCACTGGCTGACATTAAATAGGATGATGTAACACGTGGCTATCGCTGGGCCTATGGAATTGCGGTGGAACGCAACAGTTCCACATTGTCCGGCATGTTTACCTATGTGACGTGGACGGTAGATGTTTGTTGGACACTGTTCGACCGACCGACAAACAGTTGTTTCTTTACACACGTTCTTCTTGTTTCTTTGTTCTTTCTCCAAGTCATCCTTCTCCCTATCTATCACGCATTCACACTATATGTACCGCAATAAAGGCAAGTCTTATGTCTACGGCCATATCACGTTGAAAGCACCGGTTCTCGTCCGATCACCGAAGTTAAGCAACGTCGAGCCCGGTTAGTACTTGGATGGGTGACCGCCTGGGAATACCGGGTGCTGTAGACCTTTTGCTTGCCTACCCGCGTCCTCCTCTATTTTTTCTTCTTTCTACGTGACCCGTTTGATTATTTAAAAAATGCACACGGTCGTTTTATAATTAAGCTGTTCTCATGTTATTGTTTATATTTCTAGTGTGCGCTGATCGTTTACTGTGACAGTGTGATATAACCATACGGAGCCAGGTGTTGTGTGAAATGAGACCAGTGATGACAGCGTTTAAACTGCTGTGTTTGTTTTAGTAGTTGATGACCGCTAACTTTGATTTTATGAATTTTAGCGATTTGATAGTTGGTGATCGGAGTGTGTAATCACGTTAATTAATTACTGTGCAGAAGAGACTGGTTTCACTGGCTGACATTAAATAGGATGATGTAACACGTGGCTATCGCTGGGCCTATGGAATTGCGGTGGAACGCAATAGTTCCACATTGTCCGGCATGTTTACCTATGTGACGTGGACGGTAGATGTGTGTTGGACACTGTTCGACCGACCGACAAACAGTTGTTTCTTTACACAACACACGTTCTTCTTGTTTCTTTGTTCTTTCTCCAAGTCATCCTTCTCCCTATCTATCACGCATTCACACTATATGTACCGCAATAAAGGCAAGTCTTATGTCTACGGCCATATCACGTTGAAAGCACCGGTTCTCGTCCGATCACCGAAGTTAAGCAACGTCGAGCCCGGTTAGTACTTGGATGGGTGACCGCCTGGGAATACCGGGTGCTGTAGACTTTTTGCTTGCCTACCCGCGTCCTCCTCTATTTTTTCTTCTTTCTACGTGACCCGTTTGATTATTTAAAAAATGCACACGGTCGTTTTATAATTAAGCTGTTCTCATGTTATTGTTTATATTTCTAGTGTGCGCTGATCGTTTACTGTGACAGTGTGATATAACCATACGGAGCCAGGTGTTGTGTGAAATGAGACCAGTGATGACAGCGTTTAAACTGCTGTGTTTGTTTTAGTAGTTGATTACCGCTAACTTTGATTTTATGAATTTTAGCGATTTGATAGTTGGTGATCGGAGTGTGTAATCACGTTAATTAATTACTGTGCAGAAGAGACTGGTTTCACTGGCTGACATTAAATAGGATGATGTAACACGTGGCTATCGCTGGGCCTATGGAATTGCGGTGGAACGCAATAGTTCCACATTGTCCGGCATGTTTACCTATGTGACGTGGACGGTAGATGTGTGTTGGACACTGTTCGACCGACCGACAAACAGTTGTTTCTTTACACACGTTCTTCTTGTTTCTTTGTTCTTTCTCCAAGTCATCCTTCTCCCTATCTATCACGCATTCACACTATATGTACCGCAATAAAGGCAAGTCTTATGTCTACGGCCATATCACGTTGAAAGCACCGGTTCTCGTCCGATCACCGAAGTTAAGCAACGTCGAGCCCGGTTAGTACTTGGATGGGTGACCGCCTGGGAATACCGGGTGCTGTAGACTTTTTGCTTGCCTACCCGCGTCCTCCTCTATTTTTTCTTCTTTCTACGTGACCCGTTTGATTATTTAAAAAATGCACACGGTCGTTTTATAATTAAGCTGTTCTCATGTTATTGTTTATATTTCTAGTGTGCGCTGATCGTTTACTGTGACAGTGTGATATAACCATACGGAGCCAGGTGTTGTGTGAAATGAGACCAGTGATGACAGCGTTTAAACTGCTGTGTTTGTTTTAGTAGTTGATGACCGCTAACTTTGATTTTATGAATTTTAGCGATTTGATAGTTGGTGATCGGAGTGTGTAACCACGTTAATTAATTACTGTGCAGAAGAGACTGGTTTCACTGGCTGACATTAAATAGGATGATGTAACACGTGGCTATCGCTGGGCCTATGGAATTGCGGTGGAACGCAACAGTTCCACATTGTCCGGCATGTTTACCTATGTGACGTGGACGGTAGATGTTTGTTGGACACTGTTCGACCGACCGACAAACAGTTGTTTCTTTACACACGTTCTTCTTGTTTCTTTGTTCTTTCTCCAAGTCATCCTTCTCCCTATCTATCACGCATTCACACTATATGTACCGCAATAAAGGCAAGTCTTATGTCTACGGCCATATCACGTTGAAAGCACCGGTTCTCGTCCGATCACCGAAGTTAAGCAACGTCGAGCCCGGTTAGTACTTGGATGGGTGACCGCCTGGGAATACCGGGTGCTGTAGACCTTTTGCTTGCCTACCCGCGTCCTCCTCTATTTTTTCTTCTTTCTACGTGACCCGTTTGATTATTTAAAAAATGCACACGGTCGTTTTATAATTAAGCTGTTCTCATGCTATTGTTTATATTTCTAGTGTGCGCTGATCGTTTACTGTGACAGTGTGATATAACCATACGGAGCCAGGTGTTGTGTGAAATGAGACCAGTGATGACAGCGTTTAAACTGCTGTGTTTGTTTTAGTAGTTGATGACCGCTAACTTTGATTTTATGAATTTTAGCGATTTGATAGTTGGTGATCGGAGTGTGTAATCACGTTAATTAATTACTGTGCAGAAGAGACTGGTTTCACTGGCTGACATTAAATAGGATGATGTAACACGTGGCTATCGCTGGGCCTATGGAATTGCGGTGGAACGCAATAGTTCCACATTGTCCGGCATGTTTACCTATGTGACGTGGACGGTAGATGTGTGTTGGACACTGTTCGACCGACCGACAAACAGTTGTTTCTTTACACACGTTCTTCTTGTTTCTTTGTTCTTTCTCCAAGTCATCCTTCTCCCTATCTATCACGCATTCACACTATATGTACCGCAATAAAGGCAAGTCTTATGTCTACGGCCATATCACGTTGAAAGCACCGGTTCTCGTCCGATCACCGAAGTTAAGCAACGTCGAGCCCGGTTAGTACTTGGATGGGTGACCGCCTGGGAATACCGGGTGCTGTAGACCTTTTGCTTGCCTACCCGCGTCCTCCTCTATTTTTTCTTCTTTCTACGTGACCCGTTTGATTATTTAAAAAATGCACACGGTCGTTTTATAATTAAGCTGTTCTCATGTTATTGTTTATATTTCTAGTGTGCGCTGATCGTTTACTGTGACAGTGTGATATAACCATACGGAGCCAGGTGTTGTGTGAAATGAGACCAGTGATGACAGCGTTTAAACTGCTGTGTTTGTTTTAGTAGTTGATGACCGCTAACTTTGATTTTATGAATTTTAGCGATTTGATAGTTGGTGATCGGAGTGTGTAATCACGTTAATTAATTACTGTGCAGAAGAGACTGGTTTCACTGGCTGACATTAAATAGGATGATGTAACACGTGGCTATCGCTGGGCCTATGGAATTGCGGTGGAACGCAATAGTTCCACATTGTCCGGCATGTTTACCTATGTGACGTGGACGGTAGATGTGTGTTGGACACTGTTCGACCGACCGACAAACAGTTGTTTCTTTACACAACACACGTTCTTCTTGTTTCTTTGTTCTTTCTCCAAGTCATCCTTCTCCCTATCTATCACGCATTCACACTATATGTACCGCAATAAAGGCAAGTCTTATGTCTACGGCCATATCACGTTGAAAGCACCGGTTCTCGTCCGATCACCGAAGTTAAGCAACGTCGAGCCCGGTTAGTACTTGGATGGGTGACCGCCTGGGAATACCGGGTGCTGTAGACTTTTTGCTTGCCTACCCGCGTCCTCCTCTATTTTTTCTTCTTTCTACGTGACCCGTTTGATTATTTAAAAAATGCACACGGTCGTTTTATAATTAAGCTGTTCTCATGTTATTGTTTATATTTCTAGTGTGCGCTGATCGTTTACTGTGACAGTGTGATATAACCATACGGAGCCAGATGTTGTGTGAAATGAGACCAGTGATGACAGCGTTTAAACTGCTGTGTTTGTTTTAGTAGTTGATGACCGCTAACTTTGATTTTATGAATTTTAGCGATTTGATAGTTGGTGATCGGAGTGTGTAATCACGTTAATTAATTACTGTGCAGAAGAGACTGGTTTCACTGGCTGACATTAAATAGGATGATGTAACACGTGGCTATCGCTGGGCCTATGGAATTGCGGTGGAACGCAATAGTTCCACATTGTCCGGCATGTTTACCTATGTGACGTGGACGGTAGATGTGTGTTGGACACTGTTCGACCGACCGACAAACAGTTGTTTCTTTACACACGTTCTTCTTGTTTCTTTGTTCTTTCTCCAAGTCATCCTTCTCCCTATCTATCACGCATTCACACTATATGTACCGCAATAAAGGCAAGTCTTATGTCTACGGCCATATCACGTTGAAAGCACCGGTTCTCGTCCGATCACCGAAGTTAAGCAACGTCGAGCCCGGTTAGTACTTGGATGGGTGACCGCCTGGGAATACCGGGTGCTGTAGACTTTTTGCTTGCCTACCCGCGTCCTCCTCTATTTTTTCTTCTTTCTACGTGACCCGTTTGATTATTTAAAAAATGCACACGGTCGTTTTATAATTAAGCTGTTCTCATGTTATTGTTTATATTTCTAGTGTGCGCTGATCGTTTACTGTGACAGTGTGATATAACCATACGGAGCCAGGTGTTGTGTGAAATGAGACCAGTGATGACAGCGTTTAAACTGCTGTGTTTGTTTTAGTAGTTGATGACCGCTAACTTTGATTTTATGAATTTTAGCGATTTGATAGTTGGTGATCGGAGTGTGTAATCACGTTAATTAATTACTGTGCAGAAGAGACTGGTTTCACTGGCTGACATTAAATAGGATGATGTAACACGTGGCTATCGCTGGGCCTATGGAATTGCGGTGGAACGCAACAGTTCCACATTGTCCGGCATGTTTACCTATGTGACGTGGACGGTAGATGTTTGTTGGACACTGTTCGACCGACCGACAAACAGTTGTTTCTTTACACACGTTCTTCTTGTTTCTTTGTTCTTTCTCCAAGTCATCCTTCTCCCTATCTATCACGCATTTACACTATATGTACCGCAATAAAGGCAAGTCTTATGTCTACGGCCATATCACGTTGAAAGCACCGGTTCTCGTCCGATCACCGAAGTTAAGCAACGTCGAGCCCGGTTAGTACTTGGATGGGTGACCGCCTGGGAATACCGGGTGCTGTAGACTTTTTGCTTGCCTACCCGCGTCCTCCTCTATTTTTTCTTCTTTCTACGTGACCCGTTTGATTATTTAAAAAATGCACACGGTCGTTTTATAATTAAGCTGTTCTCATGTTATTGTTTATATTTCTAGTGTGCGCTGATCGTTTACTGTGACAGTGTGATATAACCATACGGAGCCAGGTGTTGTGTGAAATGAGACCAGTGATGACAGCGTTTAAACTGCTGTGTTTGTTTTAGTAGTTGATGACCGCTAACTTTGATTTTATGAATTTTAGCGATTTGATAGTTGGTGATCGGAGTGTGTAATCACGTTAATTAATTACTGTGCAGAAGAGACTGGTTTCACTGGCTGACATTAAATAGGATGATGTAACACGTGGCTATCGCTGGGCCTATGGAATTGCGGTGGAACGCAATAGTTCCACATTGTCCGGCATGTTTACCTATGTGACGTGGACGGTAGATGTGTGTTGGACACTGTTCGACCGACCGACAAACAGTTGTTTCTTTACACACGTTCTTCTTGTTTCTTTGTTCTTTCTCCAAGTCATCCTTCTCCCTATCTATCACGCATTCACACTATATGTACCGCAATAAAGGCAAGTCTTATGTCTACGGCCATATCACGTTGAAAGCACCGGTTCTCGTCCGATCACCGAAGTTAAGCAACGTCGAGCCCGGTTAGTACTTGGATGGGTGACCGCCTGGGAATACCGGGTGCTGTAGACTTTTTGCTTACCTACCCGCGTCCTCCTCTATTTTTTCTTCTTTCTACGTGACCCGTTTGATTATTTAAAAAATGCACACGGTCGTTTTATAATTAAGCTGTTCTCATGTTATTGTTTATATTTCTAGTGTGCGCTGATCGTTTACTGTGACAGTGTGATATAACCATACGGAGCCAGGTGTTGTGTGAAATGAGACCAGTGATGACAGCGTTTAAACTGCTGTGTTTGTTTTAGTAGTTGATGACCGCTAACTTTGATTTTATGAATTTTAGCGATTTGATAGTTGGTGATCGGAGTGTGTAATCACGTTAATTAATTACTGTGCAGAAGAGACTGGTTTCACTGGCTGACATTAAATAGGATGATGTAACACGTGGCTATCGCTGGGCCTATGGAATTGCGGTGGAACGCAATAGTTCCACATTGTCCGGCATGTTTACCTATGTGACGTGGACGGTAGATGTGTGTTGGACACTGTTCGACCGACCGACAAACAGTTGTTTCTTTACACACGTTCTTCTTGTTTCTTTGTTCTTTCTCCAAGACATCCTTCTCCCTATCTATCACGCATTCACACTATATGTACCGCAATAAAGGCAAGTCTTATGTCTACGGCCATATCACGTTGAAAGCACCGGTTCTCGTCCGATCACCGAAGTTAAGCAACGTCGAGCCCGGTTAGTACTTGGATGGGTGACCGCCTGGGAATACCGGGTGCTGTAGACTTTTTGCTTGCCTACCCGCGTCCTCCTCTATTTTTTCTTCTTTCTACGTGACCCGTTTGATTATTTAAAAAATGCACACGGTCGTTTTATAATTAAGCTGTTCTCATGTTATTGTTTATATTTCTAGTGTGCGCTGATCGTTTACTGTGACAGTGTGATATAACCATACGGAGCCAGGTGTTGTGTGAAATGAGACCAGTGATGACAGCGTTTAAACTGCTGTGTTTGTTTTAGTAGTTGATGACCGCTAACTTTGATTTTATGAATTTTAGCGATTTGATAGTTGGTGATCGGAGTGTGTAATCACGTTAATTAATTACTGTGCAGAAGAGACTGGTTTCACTGGCTGACATTAAATAGGATGATGTAACACGTGGCTATCGCTGGGCCTATGGAATTGCGGTGGAACGCAATAGTTCCACATTGTCCGGCATGTTTACCTATGTGACGTGGACGGTAGATGTGTGTTGGACACTGTTCGACCGACCGACAAACAGTTGTTTCTTTACACACGTTCTTCTTGTTTCTTTGTTCTTTCTCCAAGTCATCCTTCTCCCTATCTATCACGCATTCACACTATATGTACCGCAATAAAGGCAAGTCTTATGTCTACGGCCATATCACGTTGAAAGCACCGGTTCTCGTCCGATCACCGAAGTTAAGCAACGTCGAGCCCGGTTAGTACTTGGATGGGTGACCGCCTGGGAATACCGGGTGCTGTAGACTTTTTGCTTGCCTACCCGCGTCCTCCTCTATTTTTTCTTCTTTCTACGTGACCCGTTTGATTATTTAAAAAATGCACACGGTCGTTTTATAATTAAGCTGTTCTCATGTTATTGTTTATATTTCTAGTGTGCGCTGATCGTTTACTGTGACAGTGTGATATAACCATACGGAGCCAGGTGTTGTGTGAAATGAGACCAGTGATGACAGCGTTTAAACTGCTGTGTTTGTTTTAGTAGTTGATGACCGCTAACTTTGATTTTATGAATTTTAGCGATTTGATAGTTGGTGATCGGAGTGTGTAATCACGTTAATTAATTACTGTGCAGAAGAGACTGGTTTCACTGGCTGACATTAAATAGGATGATGTAACACGTGGCTATCGCTGGGCCTATGGAATTGCGGTGGAACGCAATAGTTCCACATTGTCCGGCATGTTTACCTATGTGACGTGGACGGTAGATGTGTGTTGGACACTGTTCGACCGACCGACAAACAGTTGTTTCTTTACACAACACACGTTCTTCTTGTTTCTTTGTTCTTTCTCCAAGTCATCCTTCTCCCTATCTATCACGCATTCACACTATATGTACCGCAATAAAGGCAAGTCTTATGTCTACGGCCATATCACGTTGAAAGCACCGGTTCTCGTCCGATCACCGAAGTTAAGCAACGTCGAGCCCGGTTAGTACTTGGATGGGTGACCGCCTGGGAATACCGGGTGCTGTAGACTTTTTGCTTGCCTACCCGCGTCCTCCTCTATTTTTTCTTCTTTCTACGTGACCCGTTTGATTATTTAAAAAATGCACACGGTCGTTTTATAATTAAGCTGTTCTCATGTTATTGTTTATATTTCTAGTGTGCGCTGATCGTTTACTGTGACAGTGTGATATAACCATACGGAGCCAGGTGTTGTGTGAAATGAGACCAGTGATGACAGCGTTTAAACTGCTGTGTTTGTTTTAGTAGTTGATGACCGCTAACTTTGATTTTATGAATTTTAGCGATTTGATAGTTGGTGATCGGAGTGTGTAATCACGTTAATTAATTACTGTGCAGAAGAGACTGGTTTCACTGGCTGACATTAAATAGGATGATGTAACACGTGGCTATCGCTGGGCCTATGGAATTGCGGTGGAACGCAATAGTTCCACATTGTCCGGCATGTTTACCTATGTGACGTGGACGGTAGATGTGTGTTGGACACTGTTCGACCGACCGACAAACAGTTGTTTCTTTACACACGTTCTTCTTGTTTCTTTGTTCTTTCTCCAAGTCATCCTTCTCCCTATCTATCACGCATTCACACTATATGTACCGCAATAAAGGCAAGTCTTATGTCTACGGCCATATCACGTTGAAAGCACCGGTTCTCGTCCGATCACCGAAGTTAAGCAACGTCGAGCCCGGTTAGTACTTGGATGGGTGACCGCCTGGGAATACCGGGTGCTGTAGACTTTTTGCTTGCCTACCCGCGTCCTCCTCTATTTTTTCTTCTTTCTACGTGACCCGTTTGATTATTTAAAAAATGCACACGGTCGTTTTATAATTAAGCTGTTCTCATGTTATTGTTTATATTTCTAGTGTGCGCTGATCGTTTACTGTGACAGTGTGATATAACCATACGGAGCCAGGTGTTGTGTGAAATGAGACCAGTGATGACAGCGTTTAAACTGCTGTGTTTGTTTTAGTAGTTGATGACCGCTAACTTTGATTTTACGAATTTTAGCGATTTGATAGTTGGTGATCGGAGTGTGTAATCACGTTAATTAATTACTGTGCAGAAGAGACTGGTTTCACTGGCTGACATTAAATAGGATGATGTAACACGTGGCTATCGCTGGGCCTATGGAATTGCGGTGGAACGCAATAGTTCCACATTGTCCGGCATGTTTACCTATGTGACGTGGACGGTAGATGTGTGTTGGACACTGTTCGACCGACCGACAAACAGTTGTTTCTTTACACAACACACGTTCTTCTTGTTTCTTTGTTCTTTCTCCAAGTCATCCTTCTCCCTATCTATCACGCATTCACACTATATGTACCGCAATAAAGGCAAGTCTTATGTCTACGGCCATATCACGTTGAAAGCACCGGTTCTCGTCCGATCACCGAAGATAAGCAACGTCGAGCCCGGTTAGTACTTGGATGGGTGACCGCCTGGGAATACCGGGTGCTGTAGACTTTTTGCTTGCCTACCCGCGTCCTCCTCTATTTTTTCTTCTTTCTACGTGACCCGTTTGATTATTTAAAAAATGCACACGGTCGTTTTATAATTAAGCTGTTCTCATGTTATTGTTTATATTTCTAGTGTGCGCTGATCGTTTACTGTGACAGTGTGATATAACCATACGGAGCCAGGTGTTGTGTGAAATGAGACCAGTGATGACAGCGTTTAAACTGCTGTGTTTGTTTTAGTAGTTGATGACCGCTAACTTTGATTTTATGAATTTTAGCGATTTGATAGTTGGTGATCGGAGTGTGTAATCACGTTAATTAATTACTGTGCAGAAGAGACTGGTTTCACTGGCTGACATTAAATAGGATGATGTAACACGTGGCTATCGCTGGGCCTATGGAATTGCGGTGGAACGCAATAGTTCCACATTGTCCGGCATGTTTACCTATGTGACGTGGACGGTAGATGTGTGTTGGACACTGTTCGACCGACCGACAAACAGTTGTTTCTTTACACAACACACGTTCTTCTTGTTTCTTTGTTCTTTCTCCAAGTCATCCTTCTCCCTATCTATCACGCATTCACACTATATGTACCGCAATTAAGGCAAGTCTTATGTCTACGGCCATATCACGTTGAAAGCACCGGTTCTCGTCCGATCACCGAAGTTAAGCAACGTCGAGCCCGGTTAGTACTTGGATGGGTGACCGCCTGGGAATACCGGGTGCTGTAGACTTTTTGCTTGCCTACCCGCGTCCTCCACTATTTTTTCTTCTTTCTACGTGACCCGTTTGATTATTTAAAAAATGCACACGGTCGTTTTATAATTAAGCTGTTCTCATGTTATTGTTTATATTTCTAGTGTGCGCTGATCGTTTACTGTGACAGTGTGATATAACCATACGGAGCCAGGTGTTGTGTGAAATGAGACCAGTGATGACAGCGTTTAAACTGCTGTGTTTGTTTTAGTAGTTGATGACCGCTAACTTTGATTTTATGAATTTTAGCGATTTGATAGTTGGTGATCGGAGTGTGTAATCACGTTAATTAATTACTGTGCAGAAGAGACTGGTTTCACTGGCTGACATTAAATAGGATGATGTAACACGTGGCTATCGCTGGGCCTATGGAATTGCGGTGGAACGCAATAGTTCCACATTGTCCGGCATGTTTACCTATGTGACGTGGACGGTAGATGTGTGTTGGACACTGTTCGACCGACCGACAAACAGTTGTTTCTTTACACACGTTCTTCTTGTTTCTTTGTTCTTTCTCCAAGTCATCCTTCTCCCTATCTATCACGCATTCACACTATATGTACCGCAATAAAGGCAAGTCTTATGTCTACGGCCATATCACGTTGAAAGCACCGGTTCTCGTCCGATCACCGAAGTTAAGCAACGTCGAGCCCGGTTAGTACTTGGATGGGTGACCGCCTGGGAATACCGGGTGCTGTAGACTTTTTGCTTGCCTACCCGCGTCCTCCTCTATTTTTTCTTCTTTCTACGTGACCCGTTTGATTATTTAAAAAATGCACACGGTCGTTTTATAATTAAGCTGTTCTCATGTTATTGTTTATATTTCTAGTGTGCGCTGATCGTTTACTGTGACAGTGTGATATAACCATACGGAGCCAGGTGTTGTGTGAAATGAGACCAGTGATGACAGCGTTTAAACTGCTGTGTTTGTTTTAGTAGTTGATGACCGCTAACTTTGATTTTATGAATTTTAGCGATTTGATAGTTGGTGATCGGAGTGTGTAATCACGTTAAATAATTACTGTGCAGAAGAGACTGGTTTCACTGGCTGACATTAAATAGGATGATGTAACACGTGGCTATCGCTGGGCCTATGGAATTGCGGTGGAACGCAATAGTTCCACATTGTCCGGCATGTTTACCTATGTGACGTGGACGGTAGATGTGTGTTGGACACTGTTCGACCGACCGACAAACAGTTGTTTCTTTACACAACACACGTTCTTCTTGTTTCTTTGTTCTTTCTCCAAGTCATCCTTCTCCCTATCTATCACGCATTCACACTATATGTACCGCAATAAAGGCAAGTCTTATGTCTACGGCCATATCACGTTGAAAGCACCGGTTCTCGTCCGATCACCGAAGTTAAGCAACGTCGAGCCCGGTTAGTACTTGGATGGGTGACCGCCTGGGAATACCGGGTGCTGTAGACTTTTTGCTTGCCTACCCGCGTCCTCCTCTATTTTTTCTTCTTTCTACGTGACCCGTTTGATTATTTAAAAAATGCACACGGTCGTTTTATAATTAAGCTGTTCTCATGTTATTGTTTATATTTCTAGTGTGCGCTGATCGTTTACTGTGACAGTGTGATATAACCATACGGAGCCAGGTGTTGTGTGAAATGAGACCAGTGATGACAGCGTTTAAACTGCTGTGTTTGTTTTAGTAGTTGATGACCGCTAACTTTGATTTTATGAATTTTAGCGATTTGATAGTTGGTGATCGGAGTGTGTAATCACGTTAATTAATTACTGTGCAGAAGAGACTGGTTTCACTGGCTGACATTAAATAGGATGATGTAACACGTGGCTATCGCTGGGCCTATGGAATTGCGGTGGAACGCAATAGTTCCACATTGTCCGGCATGTTTACCTATGTGACGTGGACGGTAGATGTGTGTTGGACACTGTTCGACCGACCGACAAACAGTTGTTTCTTTACACAACACACGTTCTTCTTGTTTCTTTGTTCTTTCTCCAAATCATCCTTCTCCCTATCTATCACGCATTCACACTATATGTACCGCAATTAAGGCAAGTCTTATGTCTACGGCCATATCACGTTGAAAGCACCGGTTCTCGTCCGATCACCGAAGTTAAGCAACGTCGAGCCCGGTTAGTACTTGGATGGGTGACCGCCTGGGAATACCGGGTGCTGTAGACTTTTTGCTTGCCTACCCGCGTCCTCCTCTATTTTTTCTTCTTTCTACGTGACCCGTTTGATTATTTAAAAAATGCACACGGTCGTTTTATAATTAAGCTGTTCTCATGTTATTGTTTATATTTCTAGTGTGCGCTGATCGTTTACTGTGACAGTGTGATATAACCATACGGAGCCAGGTGTTGTGTGAAATGAGACCAGTGATGACAGCGTTTAAACTGCTGTGTTTGTTTTAGTAGTTGATGACCGCTAACTTTGATTTTATGAATTTTAGCGATTTGATAGTTGGTGATCGGAGTGTGTAATCACGTTAATTAATTACTGTGCAGAAGAGACTGGTTTCACTGGCTGACATTAAATAGGATGATGTAACACGTGGCTATCGCTGGGCCTATGGAATTGCGGTGGAACGCAATAGTTCCACATTGTCCGGCATGTTTACCTATGTGACGTGGACGGTAGATGTGTGTTGGACACTGTTCGACCGACCGACAAACAGTTGTTTCTTTACACAACACACGTTCTTCTTGTTTCTTTGTTCTTTCTCCAAGTCATCCTTCTCCCTATCTATCACGCATTCACACTATATGTACCGCAATTAAGGCAAGTCTTATGTCTACGGCCATATCACGTTGAAAGCACCGGTTCTCGTCCGATCACCGAAGTTAAGCAACGTCGAGCCCGGTTAGTACTTGGATGGGTGACCGCCTGGGAATACCGGGTGCTGTAGACTTTTTGCTTGCCTACCCGCGTCCTCCTCTATTTTTTCTTCTTTCTACGTGACCCGTTTGATTATTTAAAAAATGCACACGGTCGTTTTATAATTAAGCTGTTCTCATGTTATTGTTTATATTTCTAGTGTGCGCTGATCGTTTACTGTGACAGTGTGATATAACCATACGGAGCCAGGTGTTGTGTGAAATGAGACCAGTGATGACAGCGTTTAAACTGCTGTGTTTGTTTTAGTAGTTGATGACCGCTAACTTTGATTTTATGAATTTTAGCGATTTGATAGTTGGTGATCGGAGTGTGTAATCACGTTAATTAATTACTGTGCAGAAGAGACTGGTTTCACTGGCTGACATTAAATAGGATGATGTAACACGTGGCTATCGCTGGGCCTATGGAATTGCGGTGGAACGCAATAGTTCCACATTGTCCGGCATGTTTACCTATGTGACGTGGACGGTAGATGTGTGTTGGACACTGTTCGACCGACCGACAAACAGTTGTTTCTTTACACAACACACGTTCTTCTTGTTTCTTTGTTCTTTCTCCAAGTCATCCTTCTCCCTATCTATCACGCATTCACACTATATGTACCGCAATTAAGGCAAGTCTTATGTCTACGGCCATATCACGTTGAAAGCACCGGTTCTCGTCCGATCACCGAAGTTAAGCAACGTCGAGCCCGGTTAGTACTTGGATGGGTGACCGCCTGGGAATACCGGGTGCTGTAGACTTTTTGCTTGCCTACCCGCGTCCTCCTCTATTTTTTCTTCTTTCTACGTGACCCGTTTGATTATTTAAAAAATGCACACGGTCGTTTTATAATTAAGCTGTTCTCATGTTATTGTTTATATTTCTAGTGTGCGCTGATCGTTTACTGTGACAGTGTGATATAACCATACGGAGCCAGGTGTTGTGTGAAATGAGACCAGTGATGACAGCGTTTAAACTGCTGTGTTTGTTTTAGTAGTTGATGACCGCTAACTTTGATTTTATGAATTTTAGCGATTTGATAGTTGGTGATCGGAGTGTGTAATCACGTTAATTAATTACTGTGCAGAAGAGACTGGTTTCACTGGCTGACATTAAATAGGATGATGTAACACGTGGCTATCGCTGGGCCTATGGAATTGCGGTGGAACTCAATAGTTCCACATTGTCCGGCATGTTTACCTATGTGACGTGGACGGTAGATGTGTGTTGGACACTGTTCGACCGACCGACAAACAGTTGTTTCTTTACACAACACACGTTCTTCTTGTTTCTTTGTTCTTTCTCCAAGTCATCCTTCTCCCTATCTATCACGCATTCACACTATATGTACCGCAATTAAGGCAAGTCTTATGTCTACGGCCATATCACGTTGAAAGCACCGGTTCTCGTCCGATCACCGAAGTTAAGCAACGTCGAGCCCGGTTAGTACTTGGATGGGTGACCGCCTGGGAATACCGGGTGCTGTAGACTTTTTGCTTGCCTACCCGCGTCCTCCACTATTTTTTCTTCTTTCTACGTGACCCGTTTGATTATTTAAAAAATGCACACGGTCGTTTTATAATTAAGCTGTTCTCATGTTATTGTTTATATTTCTAGTGTGCGCTGATCGTTTACTGTGACAGTGTGATATAACCATACGGAGCCAGGTGTTGTGTGAAATGAGACCAGTGATGACAGCGTTTAAACTGCTGTGTTTGTTTTAGTAGTTGACCGCTAACTTTGATTTTATGAATTTTAGCGATTTGATAGTTGGTGATCGGAGTGTGTAATCACGTTAATTAATTACTGTGCAGAAGAGACTGGTTTCACTGGCTGACATTAAATAGGATGATGTAACACGTGGCTATCGCTGGGCCTATGGAATTGCGGTGGAACGCAATAGTTCCACATTGTCCGGCATGTTTACCTATGTGACGTGGACGGTAGATGTGTGTTGGACACTGTTCGACCGACCGACAAACAGTTGTTTCTTTACACAACACACGTTCTTCTTGTTTCTTTGTTCTTTCTCCAAGTCATCCTTCTCCCTATCTATCACGCATTCACACTATATGTACCGCAATAAAGGCAAGTCTTATGTCTACGGCCATATCACGTTGAAAGCACCGGTTCTCGTCCGATCACCGAAGTTAAGCAACGTCGAGCCCGGTTAGTACTTGGATGGGTGACCGCCTGGGAATACCGGGTGCTGTAGACTTTTTGCTTGCCTACCCGCGTCCTCCTCTATTTTTTCTTCTTTCTACGTGACCCGTTTGATTATTTAAAAAATGCACACGGTCGTTTTATAATTAAGCTGTTCTCATGTTATTGTTTATATTTCTAGTGTGCGCTGATCGTTTACTGTGACAGTGTGATATAACCATACGGAGCCAGGTGTTGTGTGAAATGAGACCAGTGATGACAGCGTTTAAACTGCTGTGTTTGTTTTAGTAGTTGATGACCGCTAACTTTGATTTTATGAATTTTAGCGATTTGATAGTTGGTGATCGGAGTGTGTAATCACGTTAATTAATTACTGTGCAGAAGAGACTGGTTTCACTGGCTGACATTAAATAGGATGATGTAACACGTGGCTATCGCTGGGCCTATGGAATTGCGGTGGAACGCAATAGTTCCACATTGTCCGGCATGTTTACCTATGTGACGTGGACGGTAGATGTGTGTTGGACACTGTTCGACCGACCGACAAACAGTTGTTTCTTTACACAACACACGTTCTTCTTGTTTCTTTGTTCTTTCTCCAAGTCATCCTTCTCCCTATCTATCACGCATTCACACTATATGTACCGCAATAAAGGCAAGTCTTATGTCTACGGCCATATCACGTTGAAAGCACCGGTTCTCGTCCGATCACCGAAGTTAAGCAACGTCGAGCCCGGTTAGTACTTGGATGGGTGACCGCCTGGGAATACCGGGTGCTGTAGACTTTTTGCTTGCCTACCCGCGTCCTCCTCTATTTTTTCTTCTTTCTACGTGACCCGTTTGATTATTTAAAAAATGCACACGGTCGTTTTATAATTAAGCTGTTCTCATGTTATTGTTTATATTTCTAGTGTGCGCTGATCGTTTACTGTGACAGTGTGATATAACCATACGGAGCCAGGTGTTGTGTGAAATGAGACCAGTGATGACAGCGTTTAAACTGCTGTGTTTGTTTTAGTAGTTGATGACCGCTAACTTTGATTTTATGAATTTTAGCGATTTGATAGTTGGTGATCGGAGTGTGTAATCACGTTAATTAATTACTGTGCAGAAGAGACTGGTTTCACTGGCTGACATTAAATAGGATGATGTAACACGTGGCTATCGCTGGGCCTATGGAATTGCGGTGGAACGCAATAGTTCCACATTGTCCGGCATGTTTACCTATGTGACGTGGACGGTAGATGTGTGTTGGACACTGTTCGACCGACCGACAAACAGTTGTTTCTTTACACAACACACGTTCTTCTTGTTTCTTTGTTCTTTCTCCAAGTCATCCTTCTCCCTATCTATCACGCATTCACACTATATGTACCGCAATAAAGGCAAGTCTTATGTCTACGGCCATATCACGTTGAAAGCACCGGTTCTCGTCCGATCACCGAAGTTAAGCAACGTCGAGCCCGGTTAGTACTTGGATGGGTGACCGCCTGGGAATACCGGGTGCTGTAGACTTTTTGCTTGCCTACCCGCGTCCTCCTCTATTTTTTCTTCTTTCTACGTGACCCGTTTGATTATTTAAAAAATGCACACGGTCGTTTTATAATTAAGCTGTTCTCATGTTATTGTTTATATTTCTAGTGTGCGCTGATCGTTTACTGTGACAGTGTGATATAACCATACGGAGCCAGGTGTTGTGTGAAATGAGACCAGTGATGACAGCGTTTAAACTGCTGTGTTTGTTTTAGTAGTTGATGACCGCTAACTTTGATTTTATGAATTTTAGCGATTTGATAGTTGGTGATCGGAGTGTGTAATCACGTTAATTAATTACTGTGCAGAAGAGACTGGTTTCACTGGCTGACATTAAATAGGATGATGTAACACGTGGCTATCGCTGGGCCTATGGAATTGCGGTGGAACGCAATAGTTCCACATTGTCCGGCATGTTTACCTATGTGACGTGGACGGTAGATGTGTGTTGGACACTGTTCGACCGACCGACAAACAGTTGTTTCTTTACACAACACACGTTCTTCTTGTTTCTTTGTTCTTTCTCCAAGTCATCCTTCTCCCTATCTATCACGCATTCACACTATATGTACCGCAATAAAGGCAAGTCTTATGTCTACGGCCATATCACGTTGAAAGCACCGGTTCTCGTCCGATCACCGAAGTTAAGCAACGTCGAGCCCGGTTAGTACTTGGATGGGTGACGGCCTGGGAATACCGGGTGCTGTAGACTTTTTGCTTGCCTACCCGCGTCCTCCTCAATTTTTTCTTCTTTCTACGTGACCCGTTTGATTATTTAAAAAATGCACACGGTCGTTTTATAATTAAGCTGTTCTCATGTTATTGTTTATATTTCTAGTGTGCGCTGATCGTTTACTGTGACAGTGTGATATAACCATACGGAGCCAGGTGTTGTGTGAAATGAGACCAGTGATGACAGCGTTTAAACTGCTGTGTTTGTTTTAGTAGTTGATGACCGCTAACTTTGATTTTATGAATTTTAGCGATTTGATAGTTGGTGATCGGAGTGTGTAATCACGTTAATTAATTACTGTGCAGAAGAGACTGGTTTCACTGGCTGACATTAAATAGGATGATGTAACACGTGGCTATCGCTGGGCCTATGGAATTGCGGTGGAACGCAATAGTTCCACATTGTCCGGCATGTTTACCTATGTGACGTGGACGGTAGATGTGTGTTGGACACTGTTCGACCGACCGACAAACAGTTGTTTCTTTACACAACACACGTTCTTCTTGTTTCTTTGTTCTTTCTCCAAGTCATCCTTCTCCCTATCTATCACGCATTCACACTATATGTACCGCAATAAAGGCAAGTCTTATGTCTACGGCCATATCACGTTGAAAGCACCGGTTCTCGTCCGATCACCGAAGTTAAGCAACGTCGAGCCCGGTTAGTACTTGGATGGGTGACCGCCTGGGAATACCGGGTGCTGTAGACTTTTTGCTTGCCTACCCGCGTCCTCCTCTATTTTTTCTTCTTTCTACGTGACCCGTTTGATTATTTAAAAAATGCACACGGTCGTTTTATAATTAAGCTGTTCTCATGTTATTGTTTATATTTCTAGTGTGCGCTGATCGTTTACTGTGACAGTGTGATATAACCATACGGAGCCAGGTGTTGTGTGAAATGAGACCAGTGATGACAGCGTTTAAACTGCTGTGTTTGTTTTAGTAGTTGATGACCGCTAACTTTGATTTTATGAATTTTAGCGATTTGATAGTTGGTGATCGGAGTGTGTAATCACGTTAATTAATTACTGTGCAGAAGAGACTGGTTTCACTGGCTGACATTAAATAGGATGATGTAACACGTGGCTATCGCTGGGCCTATGGAATTGCGGTGGAACGCAATAGTTCCACATTGTCCGGCATGTTTACCTATGTGACGTGGACGGTAGATGTGTGTTGGACACTGTTCGACCGACCGACAAACAGTTGTTTCTTTACACAACACACGTTCTTCTTGTTTCTTTGTTCTTTCTCCAAGTCATCCTTCTCCCTATCTATCACGCATTCACACTATATGTACCGCAATAAAGGCAAGTCTTATGTCTACGGCCATATCACGTTGAAAGCACCGGTTCTCGTCCGATCACCGAAGTCAAGCAACGTCGAGCCCGGTTAGTACTTGGATGGGTGACCGCCTGGGAATACCGGGTGCTGTAGACTTTTTGCTTGCCTACCCGCGTCCTCCTCTATTTTTTCTTCTTTCTACGTGACCCGTTTGATTATTTAAAAAATGCACACGGTCGTTTTATAATTAAGCTGTTCTCATGTTATTGTTTATATTTCTAGTGTGCGCTGATCGTTTACTGTGACAGTGTGATATAACCATACGGAGCCAGGTGTTGTGTGAAATGAGACCAGTGATGACAGCGTTTAAACTGCTGTGTTTGTTTTAGTAGTTGATGACCGCTAACTTTGATTTTATGAATTTTAGCGATTTGATAGTTGGTGATCGGAGTGTGTAATCACGTTAATTAATTACTGTGCAGAAGAGACTGGTTTCACTGGCTGACATTAAATAGGATGATGTAACACGTGGCTATCGCTGGGCCTATGGAATTGCGGTGGAACGCAATAGTTCCACATTGTCCGGCATGTTTACCTATGTGACGTGGACGGTAGATGTGTGTTGGACACTGTTCGACCGACCGACAAACAGTTGTTTCTTTACACAACACACGTTCTTCTTGTTTCTTTGTTCTTTCTCCAAGTCATCCTTCTCCCTATCTATCACGCATTCACACTATATGTACCGCAATAAAGGCAAGTCTTATGTCTACGGCCATATCACGTTGAAAGCACCGGTTCTCGTCCGATCACCGAAGTTAAGCAACGTCGAGCCCGGTTAGTACTTGGATGGGTGACCGCCTGGGAATACCGGGTGCTGTAGACTTTTTGCTTGCCTACCCGCGTCCTCCTCTATTTTTTCTTCTTTCTACGTGACCCGTTTGATTATTTAAAAAATGCACACGGTCGTTTTATAATTAAGCTGTTCTCATGTTATTGTTTATATTTCTAGTGTGCGCTGATCGTTTACTGTGACAGTGTGATATAACCATACGGAGCCAGGTGTTGTGTGAAATGAGACCAGTGATGACAGCGTTTAAACTGCTGTGTTTGTTTTAGTAGTTGATGACCGCTAACTTTGATTTTATGAATTTTAGCGATTTGATAGTTGGTGATCGGAGTGTGTAATCACGTTAATTAATTACTGTGCAGAAGAGACTGGTTTCACTGGCTGACATTAAATAGGATGATGTAACACGTGGCTATCGCTGGGCCTATGGAATTGCGGTGGAACGCAATAGTTCCACATTGTCCGGCATGTTTACCTATGTGACGTGGACGGTAGATGTGTGTTGGACACTGTTCGACCGACCGACAAACAGTTGTTTCTTTACACAACACACGTTCTTCTTGTTTCTTTGTTCTTTCTCCAAGTCATCCTTCTCCCTATCTATCACGCATTCACACTATATGTACCGCAATAAAGGCAAGTCTTATGTCTACGGCCATATCACGTTGAAAGCACCGGTTCTCGTCCGATCACCGAAGTTAAGCAACGTCGAGCCCGGTTAGTACTTGGATGGGTGACCGCCTGGGAATACCGGGTGCTGTAGACTTTTTGCTTGCCTACCCGCGTCCTCCTCTATTTTTTCTTCTTTCTACGTGACCCGTTTGATTATTTAAAAAATGCACACGGTCGTTTTATAATTAAGCTGTTCTCATGTTATTGTTTATATTTCTAGTGTGCGCTGATCGTTTACTGTGACAGTGTGATATAACCATACGGAGCCAGGTGTTGTGTGAAATGAGACCAGTGATGACAGCGTTTAAACTGCTGTGTTTGTTTTAGTAGTTGATGACCGCTAACTTTGATTTTATGAATTTTAGCGATTTGATAGTTGGTGATCGGAGTGTGTAATCACGTTAATTAATTACTGTGCAGAAGAGACTGGTTTCACTGGCTGACATTAAATAGGATGATGTAACACGTGGCTATCGCTGGGCCTATGGAATTGCGGTGGAACGCAATAGTTCCACATTGTCCGGCATGTTTACCTATGTGACGTGGACGGTAGATGTGTGTTGGACACTGTTCGACCGACCGACAAACAGTTGTTTCTTTACACAACACACGTTCTTCTTGTTTCTTTGTTCTTTCTCCAAGTCATCCTTCTCCCTATCTATCACGCATTCACACTATATGTACCGCAATAAAGGCAAGTCTTATGTCTACGGCCATATCACGTTGAAAGCACCGGTTCTCGTCCGATCACCGAAGTTAAGCAACGTCGAGCCCGGTTAGTACTTGGATGGGTGACGGCCTGGGAATACCGGGTGCTGTAGACTTTTTGCTTGCCTACCCGCGTCCTCCTCTATTTTTTCTTCTTTCTACGTGACCCGTTTGATTATTTAAAAAATGCACACGGTCGTTTTATAATTAAGCTGTTCTCATGTTATTGTTTATATTTCTAGTGTGCGCTGATCGTTTACTGTGACAGTGTGATATAACCATACGGAGCCAGGTGTTGTGTGAAATGAGACCAGTGATGACAGCGTTTAAACTGCTGTGTTTGTTTTAGTAGTTGATGACCGCTAACTTTGATTTTATGAATTTTAGCGATTTGATAGTTGGTGATCGGAGTGTGTAATCACGTTAATTAATTACTGTGCAGAAGAGACTGGTTTCACTGGCTGACATTAAATAGGATGATGTAACACGTGGCTATCGCTGGGCCTATGGAATTGCGGTGGAACGCAATAGTTCCACATTGTCCGGCATGTTTACCTATGTGACGTGGACGGTAGATGTGTGTTGGACACTGTTCGACCGACCGACAAACAGTTGTTTCTTTACACAACACACGTTCTTCTTGTTTCTTTGTTCTTTCTCCAAGTCATCCTTCTCCCTATCTATCACGCATTCACACTATATGTACCGCAATAAAGGCAAGTCTTATGTCTACGGCCATATCACGTTGAAAGCACCGGTTCTCGTCCGATCACCGAAGTTAAGCAACGTCGAGCCCGGTTAGTACTTGGATGGGTGACCGCCTGGGAATACCGGGTGCTGTAGACTTTTTGCTTGCCTACCCGCGTCCTCCTCTATTTTTTCTTCTTTCTACGTGACCCGTTTGATTATTTAAAAAATGCACACGGTCGTTTTATAATTAAGCTGTTCTCATGTTATTGTTTATATTTCTAGTGTGCGCTGATCGTTTACTGTGACAGTGTGATATAACCATACGGAGCCAGGTGTTGTGTGAAATGAGACCAGTGATGACAGCGTTTAAACTGCTGTGTTTGTTTTAGTAGTTGATGACCGCTAACTTTGATTTTATGAATTTTAGCGATTTGATAGTTGGTGATCGGAGTGTGTAATCACGTTAATTAATTACTGTGCAGAAGAGACTGGTTTCACTGGCTGACATTAAATAGGATGATGTAACACGTGGCTATCGCTGGGCCTATGGAATTGCGGTGGAACGCAATAGTTCCACATTGTCCGGCATGTTTACCTATGTGACGTGGACGGTAGATGTGTGTTGGACACTGTTCGACCGACCGACAAACAGTTGTTTCTTTACACAACACACGTTCTTCTTGTTTCTTTGTTCTTTCTCCAAGTCATCCTTCTCCCTATCTATCACGCATTCACACTATATGTACCGCAATAAAGGCAAGTCTTATGTCTACGGCCATATCACGTTGAAAGCACCGGTTCTCGTCCGATCACCGAAGTCAAGCAACGTCGAGCCCGGTTAGTACTTGGATGGGTGACCGCCTGGGAATACCGGGTGCTGTAGACTTTTTGCTTGCCTACCCGCGTCCTCCTCTATTTTTTCTTCTTTCTACGTGACCCGTTTGATTATTTAAAAAATGCACACGGTCGTTTTATAATTAAGCTGTTCTCATGTTATTGTTTATATTTCTAGTGTGCGCTGATCGTTTACTGTGACAGTGTGATATAACCATACGGAGCCAGGTGTTGTGTGAAATGAGACCAGTGATGACAGCGTTTAAACTGCTGTGTTTGTTTTAGTAGTTGATGACCGCTAACTTTGATTTTATGAATTTTAGCGATTTGATAGTTGGTGATCGGAGTGTGTAATCACGTTAATTAATTACTGTGCAGAAGAGACTGGTTTCACTGGCTGACATTAAATAGGATGATGTAACACGTGGCTATCGCTGGGCCTATGGAATTGCGGTGGAACGCAATAGTTCCACATTGTCCGGCATGTTTACCTATGTGACGTGGACGGTAGATGTGTGTTGGACACTGTTCGACCGACCGACAAACAGTTGTTTCTTTACACAACACACGTTCTTCTTGTTTCTTTGTTCTTTCTCCAAGTCATCCTTCTCCCTATCTATCACGCATTCACACTATATGTACCGCAATAAAGGCAAGTCTTATGTCTACGGCCATATCACGTTGAAAGCACCGGTTCTCGTCCGATCACCGAAGTTAAGCAACGTCGAGCCCGGTTAGTACTTGGATGGGTGACCGCCTGGGAATACCGGGTGCTGTAGACTTTTTGCTTGCCTACCCGCGTCCTCCTCTATTTTTTCTTCTTTCTACGTGACCTGTTTGATTATTTAAAAAATGCACACGGTCGTTTTATAATTAAGCTGTTCTCATGTTATTGTTTATATTTCTAGTGTGCGCTGATCGTTTACTGTGACAGTGTGATATAACCATACGGAGCCAGGTGTTGTGTGAAATGAGACCAGTGATGACAGCGTTTAAACTGCTGTGTTTGTTTTAGTAGTTGATGACCGCTAACTTTGATTTTATGAATTTTAGCGATTTGATAGTTGGTGATCGGAGTGTGTAATCACGTTAATTAATTACTGTGCAGAAGAGACTGGTTTCACTGGATGACATTAAATAGGATGATGTAACACGTGGCTATCGCTGGGCCTATGGAATTGCGGTGGAACGCAATAGTTCCACATTGTCCGGCATGTTTACCTATGTGACGTGGACGGTAGATGTGTGTTGGACACTGTTCGACCGACCGACAAACAGTTGTTTCTTTACACAACACACGTTCTTCTTGTTTCTTTGTTCTTTCTCCAAGTCATCCTTCTCCCTATCTATCACGCATTCACACTATATGTACCGCAATAAAGGCAAGTCTTATGTCTACGGCCATATCACGTTGAAAGCACCGGTTCTCGTCCGATCACCGAAGTTAAGCAACGTCGAGCCCGGTTAGTACTTGGATGGGTGACCGCCTGGGAATACCGGGTGCTGTAGACTTTTTGCTTGCCTACCCGCGTCCTCCTCTATTTTTTCTTCTTTCTACGTGACCCGTTTGATTATTTAAAAAATGCACACGGTCGTTTTATAATTAAGCTGTTCTCATGTTATTGTTTATATTTCTAGTGTGCGCTGATCGTTTACTGTGACAGTGTGATATAACCATACGGAGCCAGGTGTTGTGTGAAATGAGACCAGTGATGACAGCGTTTAAACTGCTGTGTTTGTTTTAGTAGTTGATGACCGCTAACTTTGATTTTATGAATTTTAGCGATTTGATAGTTGGTGATCGGAGTGTGTAATCACGTTAATTAATTACTGTGCAGAAGAGACTGGTTTCACTGGCTGACATTAAATAGGATGATGTAACACGTGGCTATCGCTGGGCCTATGGAATTGCGGTGGAACGCAATAGTTCCACATTGTCCGGCATGTTTACCTATGTGACGTGGACGGTAGATGTGTGTTGGACACTGTTCGACCGACCGACAAACAGTTGTTTCTTTACACAACACACGTTCTTCTTGTTTCTTTGTTCTTTCTCCAAGTCATCCTTCTCCCTATCTATCACGCATTCACACTATATGTACTGCAATAAAGGCAAGTCTTATGTCTACGGCCATATCACGTTGAAAGCACCGGTTCTCGTCCGATCACCGAAGTTAAGCAACGTCGAGCCCGGTTAGTACTTGGATGGGTGACCGCCTGGGAATACCGGGTGCTGTAGACTTTTTGCTTGCCTACCCGCGTCCTCCTCTATTTTTTCTTCTTTCTACGTGACCCGTTTGATTATTTAAAAAATGCACACGGTCGTTTTATAATTAAGCTGTTCTCATGTTATTGTTTATATTTCTAGTGTGCGCTGATCGTTTACTGTGACAGTGTGATATAACCATACGGAGCCAGGTGTTGTGTGAAATGAGACCAGTGATGACAGCGTTTAAACTGCTGTGTTTGTTTTAGTAGTTGATGACCGCTAACTTTGATTTTATGAATTTTAGCGATTTGATAGTTGGTGATCGGAGTGTGTAATCACGTTAATTAATTACTGTGCAGAAGAGACTGGTTTCACTGGCTGACATTAAATAGGATGATGTAACACGTGGCTATCGCTGGGCCTATGGAATTGCGGTGGAACGCAATAGTTCCACATTGTCCGGCATGTTTACCTATGTGACGTGGACGGTAGATGTGTGTTGGACACTGTTCGACCGACCGACAAACAGTTGTTTCTTTACACAACACACGTTCTTCTTGTTTCTTTGTTCTTTCTCCAAGTCATCCTTCTCCCTATCTATCACGCATTCACACTATATGTACCGCAATAAAGGCAAGTCTTATGTCTACGGCCATATCACGTTGAAAGCACCGGTTCTCGTCCGATCACCGAAGTTAAGCAACGTCGAGCCCGGTTAGTACTTGGATGGGTGACCGCCTGGGAATACCGGGTGCTGTAGACTTTTTGCTTGCCTACCCGCGTCCTCCTCTATTTTTTCTTCTTTCTACGTGACCCGTTTGATTATTTAAAAAATGCACACGGTCGTTTTATAATTAAGCTGTTCTCATGTTATTGTTTATATTTCTAGTGTGCGCTGATCGTTTACTGTGACAGTGTGATATAACCATACGGAGCCAGGTGTTGTGTGAAATGAGACCAGTGATGACAGCGTTTAAACTGCTGTGTTTGTTTTAGTAGTTGATGACCGCTAACTTTGATTTTATGAATTTTAGCGATTTGATAGTTGGTGATCGGAGTGTGTAATCACGTTAATTAATTACTGTGCAGAAGAGACTGGTTTCACTGGCTGACATTAAATAGGATGATGTAACACGTGGCTATCGCTGGGCCTATGGAATTGCGGTGGAACGCAATAGTTCCACATTGTCCGGCATGTTTACCTATGTGACGTGGACGGTAGATGTGTGTTGGACACTGTTCGACCGACCGACAAACAGTTGTTTCTTTACACAACACACGTTCTTCTTGTTTCTTTGTTCTTTCTCCAAGTCATCCTTCTCCCTATCTATCACGCATTCACACTATATGTACCGCAATAAAGGCAAGTCTTATGTCTACGGCCATATCACGTTGAAAGCACCGGTTCTCGTCCGATCACCGAAGTTAAGCAACGTCGAGCCCGGTTAGTACTTGGATGGGTGACCGCCTGGGAATACCGGGTGCTGTAGACTTTTTGCTTGCCTACCCGCGTCCTCCTCTATTTTTTCTTCTTTCTACGTGACCCGTTTGATTATTTAAAAAATGCACACGGTCGTTTTATAATTAAGCTGTTCTCATGTTATTGTTTATATTTCTAGTGTGCGCTGATCGTTTACTGTGACAGTGTGATATAACCATACGGAGCCAGGTGTTGTGTGAAATGAGACCAGTGATGACAGCGTTTAAACTGCTGTGTTTGTTTTAGTAGTTGATGACCGCTAACTTTGATTTTATGAATTTTAGCGATTTGATAGTTGGTGATCGGAGTGTGTAATCACGTTAATTAATTACTGTGCAGAAGAGACTGGTTTCACTGGCTGACATTAAATAGGATGATGTAACACGTGGCTATCGCTGGGCCTATGGAATTGCGGTGGAACGCAATAGTTCCACATTGTCCGGCATGTTTACCTATGTGACGTGGACGGTAGATGTGTGTTGGACACTGTTCGACCGACCGACAAACAGTTGTTTCTTTACACAACACACGTTCTTCTTGTTTCTTTGTTCTTTCTCCAAGTCATCCTTCTCCCTATCTATCACGCATTCACACTATATGTACCGCAATAAAGGCAAGTCTTATGTCTACGGCCATATCACGTTGAAAGCACCGGTTCTCGTCCGATCACCGAAGTTAAGCAACGTCGAGCCCGGTTAGTACTTGGATGGGTGACCGCCTGGGAATACCGGGTGCTGTAGACTTTTTGCTTGCCTACCCGCGTCCTCCTCTATTTTTTCTTCTTTCTACGTGACCCGTTTGATTATTTAAAAAATGCACACGGTCGTTTTATAATTAAGCTGTTCTCATGTTATTGTTTATATTTCTAGTGTGCGCTGATCGTTTACTGTGACAGTGTGATATAACCATACGGAGCCAGGTGTTGTGTGAAATGAGACCAGTGATGACAGCGTTTAAACTGCTGTGTTTGTTTTAGTAGTTGATGACCGCTAACTTTGATTTTATGAATTTTAGCGATTTGATAGTTGGTGATCGGAGTGTGTAATCACGTTAATTAATTACTGTGCAGAAGAGACTGGTTTCACTGGCTGACATTAAATAGGATGATGTAACACGTGGCTATCGCTGGGCCTATGGAATTGCGGTGGAACGCAATAGTTCCACATTGTCCGGCATGTTTACCTATGTGACGTGGACGGTAGATGTGTGTTGGACACTGTTCGACCGACCGACAAACAGTTGTTTCTTTACACAACACACGTTCTTCTTGTTTCTTTGTTCTTTCTCCAAGTCATCCTTCTCCCTATCTATCACGCATTCACACTATATGTACCGCAATAAAGGCAAGTCTTATGTCTACGGCCATATCACGTTGAAAGCACCGGTTCTCGTCCGATCACCGAAGTTAAGCAACGTCGAGCCCGGTTAGTACTTGGATGGGTGACCGCCTGGGAATACCGGGTGCTGTAGACTTTTTGCTTGCCTACCCGCGTCCTCCTCTATTTTTTCTTCTTTCTACGTGACCCGTTTGATTATTTAAAAAATGCACACGGTCGTTTTATAATTAAGCTGTTCTCATGTTATTGTTTATATTTCTAGTGTGCGCTGATCGTTTACTGTGACAGTGTGATATAACCATACGGAGCCAGGTGTTGTGTGAAATGAGACCAGTGATGACAGCGTTTAAACTGCTGTGTTTGTTTTAGTAGTTGATGACCGCTAACTTTGATTTTATGAATTTTAGCGATTTGATAGTTGGTGATCGGAGTGTGTAATCACGTTAATTAATTACTGTGCAGAAGAGACTGGTTTCACTGGCTGACATTAAATAGGATGATGTAACACGTGGCTATCGCTGGGCCTATGGAATTGCGGTGGAACGCAATAGTTCCACATTGTCCGGCATGTTTACCTATGTGACGTGGACGGTAGATGTGTGTTGGACACTGTTCGACCGACCGACAAACAGTTGTTTCTTTACACAACACACGTTCTTCTTGTTTCTTTGTTCTTTCTCCAAGTCATCCTTCTCCCTATCTATCACGCATTCACACTATATGTACCGCAATAAAGGCAAGTCTTATGTCTACGGCCATATCACGTTGAAAGCACCGGTTCTCGTCCGATCACCGAAGTTAAGCAACGTCGAGCCCGGTTAGTACTTGGATGGGTGACCGCCTGGGAATACCGGGTGCTGTAGACTTTTTGCTTGCCTACCCGCGTCCTCCTCTATTTTTTCTTCTTTCTACGTGACCCGTTTGATTATTTAAAAAATGCACACGGTCGTTTTATAATTAAGCTGTTCTCATGTTATTGTTTATATTTCTAGTGTGCGCTGATCGTTTACTGTGACAGTGTGATATAACCATACGGAGCCAGGTGTTGTGTGAAATGAGACCAGTGATGACAGCGTTTAAACTGCTGTGTTTGTTTTAGTAGTTGATGACCGCTAACTTTGATTTTATGAATTTTAGCGATTTGATAGTTGGTGATCGGAGTGTGTAATCACGTTAATTAATTACTGTGCAGAAGAGACTGGTTTCACTGGCTGACATTAAATAGGATGATGTAACACGTGGCTATCGCTGGGCCTATGGAATTGCGGTGGAACGCAATAGTTCCACATTGTCCGGCATGTTTACCTATGTGACGTGGACGGTAGATGTGTGTTGGACACTGTTCGACCGACCGACAAACAGTTGTTTCTTTACACAACACACGTTCTTCTTGTTTCTTTGTTCTTTCTCCAAGTCATCCTTCTCCCTATCTATCACGCATTCACACTATATGTACCGCAATAAAGGCAAGTCTTATGTCTACGGCCATATCACGTTGAAAGCACCGGTTCTCGTCCGATCACCGAAGTTAAGCAACGTCGAGCCCGGTTAGTACTTGGATGGGTGACCGCCTGGGAATACCGGGTGCTGTAGACTTTTTGCTTGCCTACCCGCGTCCTCCTCTATTTTTTCTTCTTTCTACGTGACCCGTTTGATTATTTAAAAAATGCACACGGTCGTTTTATAATTAAGCTGTTCTCATGTTATTGTTTATATTTCTAGTGTGCGCTGATCGTTTACTGTGACAGTGTGATATAACCATACGGAGCCAGGTGTTGTGTGAAATGAGACCAGTGATGACAGCGTTTAAACTGCTGTGTTTGTTTTAGTAGTTGATGACCGCTAACTTTGATTTTATGAATTTTAGCGATTTGATAGTTGGTGATCGGAGTGTGTAATCACGTTAATTAATTACTGTGCAGAAGAGACTGGTTTCACTGGCTGACATTAAATAGGATGATGTAACACGTGGCTATCGCTGGGCCTATGGAATTGCGGTGGAACGCAATAGTTCCACATTGTCCGGCATGTTTACCTATGTGACGTGGACGGTAGATGTGTGTTGGACACTGTTCGACCGACCGACAAACAGTTGTTTCTTTACACAACACACGTTCTTCTTGTTTCTTTGTTCTTTCTCCAAGTCATCCTTCTCCCTATCTATCACGCATTCACACTATATGTACCGCAATAAAGGCAAGTCTTATGTCTACGGCCATATCACGTTGAAAGCACCGGTTCTCGTCCGATCACCGAAGTTAAGCAACGTCGAGCCCGGTTAGTACTTGGATGGGTGACCGCCTGGGAATACCGGGTGCTGTAGACTTTTTGCTTGCCTACCCGCGTCCTCCTCTATTTTTTCTTCTTTCTACGTGACCCGTTTGATTATTTAAAAAATGCACACGGTCGTTTTATAATTAAGCTGTTCTCATGTTATTGTTTATATTTCTAGTGTGCGCTGATCGTTTACTGTGACAGTGTGATATAACCATACGGAGCCAGGTGTTGTGTGAAATGAGACCAGTGATGACAGCGTTTAAACTGCTGTGTTTGTTTTAGTAGTTGATGACCGCTAACTTTGATTTTATGAATTTTAGCGATTTGATAGTTGGTGATCGGAGTGTGTAATCACGTTAATTAATTACTGTGCAGAAGAGACTGGTTTCACTGGCTGACATTAAATAGGATGATGTAACACGTGGCTATCGCTGGGCCTATGGAATTGCGGTGGAACGCAATAGTTCCACATTGTCCGGCATGTTTACCTATGTGACGTGGACGGTAGATGTGTGTTGGACACTGTTCGACCGACCGACAAACAGTTGTTTCTTTACACAACACACGTTCTTCTTGTTTCTTTGTTCTTTCTCCAAGTCATCCTTCTCCCTATCTATCACGCATTCACACTATATGTACCGCAATAAAGGCAAGTCTTATGTCTACGGCCATATCACGTTGAAAGCACCGGTTCTCGTCCGATCACCGAAGTTAAGCAACGTCGAGCCCGGTTAGTACTTGGATGGGTGACCGCCTGGGAATACCGGGTGCTGTAGACTCTTTGCTTGCCTACCCGCGTCCTCCTCTATTTTTTCTTCTTTCTACGTGACCCGTTTGATTATTTAAAATATGCACACGGTCGTTTTATAATTAAGCTGTTCTCATGTTATTGTTTATATTTCTAGTGTGCGCTGATCGTTTACTGTGACAGTGTGATATAACCATACGGAGCCAGGTGTTGTGTGAAATGAGACCAGTGATGACAGCGTTTAAACTGCTGTGTTTGTTTTAGTAGTTGATGACCGCTAACTTTGATTTTATGAATTTTAGCGATTTGATAGTTGGTGATCGGAGTGTGTAATCACGTTAATTAATTACTGTGCAGAAGAGACTGGTTTCACTGGCTGACATTAAATAGGATGATGTAACACGTGGCTATCGCTGGGCCTATGGAATTGCGGTGGAACGCAATAGTTCCACATTGTCCGGCATGTTTACCTATGTGACGTGGACGGTAGATGTGTGTTGGACACTGTTCGACCGACCGACAAACAGTTGTTTCTTTACACAACACACGTTCTTCTTGTTTCTTTGTTCTTTCTCCAAGTCATCCTTCTCCCTATCTATCACGCATTCACACTATATGTACCGCAATAAAGGCAAGTCTTATGTCTACGGCCATATCACGTTGAAAGCACCGGTTCTCGTCCGATCACCGAAGTTAAGCAACGTCGAGCCCGGTTAGTACTTGGATGGGTGACCGCCTGGGAATACCGGGTGCTGTAGACTTTTTGCTTGCCTACCCGCGTCCTCCTCTATTTTTTCTTCTTTCTACGTGACCCGTTTGATTATTTAAAAAATGCACACGGTCGTTTTATAATTAAGCTGTTCTCATGTTATTGTTTATATTTCTAGTGTGCGCTGATCGTTTACTGTGACAGTGTGATATAACCATACGGAGCCAGGTGTTGTGTGAAATGAGACCAGTGATGACAGCGTTTAAACTGCTGTGTTTGTTTTAGTAGTTGATGACCGCTAACTTTGATTTTATGAATTTTAGCGATTTGATAGTTGGTGATCGGAGTGTGTAATCACGTTAATTAATTACTGTGCAGAAGAGACTGGTTTCACTGGCTGACATTAAATAGGATGATGTAACACGTGGCTATCGCTGGGCCTATGGAATTGCGGTGGAACGCAATAGTTCCACATTGTCCGGCATGTTTACCTATGTGACGTGGACGGTAGATGTGTGTTGGACACTGTTCGACCGACCGACAAACAGTTGTTTCTTTACACAACACACGTTCTTCTTGTTTCTTTGTTCTTTCTCCAAGTCATCCTTCTCCCTATCTATCACGCATTCACACTATATGTACCGCAATAAAGGCAAGTCTTATGTCTACGGCCATAT